>JANHFX010004041.1:0-26767 GCA_027560015.1 Chloroceryle amazona
GTTTTGCTCATGAGGTGTCTATTTTTTCTGTGTGTTGGTTGTTATTGGTGTCGAATCATATGCAGATGGCGGCAGTGCGGGGGAGGGTCGAATAAATGTGCTTATCTGTAGACTGGGTAACTTTGTTCTTCCCATTTTGATTTCAGAGCGTTCAACCAGATTCTTCTTCCCCTCGACATGTAAGTCATGAGCATGTGCCACTGTACTAACCTGCAGATGTAGAACTTCCACAGAAAATCGACCTTTTTTGGTTTATTTTTGGCATCTTTCTTGTGGCTTCTCAAGGCATAAGAGGCTTATGTTGTCTTAGTGTGTGAGTGGGGAACAGATACCCTTTCTCCCACCCCCATGCATTTTGTATGTAGCAATTGATGTCCTCCCTGTTTTAAGCTCAGCTTTTGCTATAGAGCCAGATCATGATAGGTTTTTTGATGAATATTTAGTATTCAAGCAATTACACTGAGATAAATTACAGCATTAGGAATACATGTTGGTATGAACTGACACAGTCCTGTTCTGATCTTGTGGATCTTTCAGTGTCCCAGTGCATGCAGCCATATTTTTTTCACTCTAAGCTGAATATGCAGTGCTCTAGTGAGCATTAACGTTTCCATGTAGAAATGCTAATGTGCTGGTGTTGCACAATGCTTATATTCTTCTGTACAACTGCTGGATTGACAAGACAGTGTTATTATGTCCTGAATAATACTATGGAAAAGCATTATTCTTCTGCAGCAAGTAATTAATATTATTTTAGGTAATAAGCTGTATATTTTAATGAACACAAATTCTGATGATTTTCCTTTTTTTACAGTAGCAGCAATATCTGAATAATAAACTTTAACTGCTTTTTCATCAAAATTAATATATTATCTCTTGCTTATGAAGCCTAGTCAGAGTTTCTCTGGCACTTAGTATTGCAAGAAATGTACTTAAATCTTTGCAGAGAGTTAAGGGTAAATATAGCTTTAGTCTAATTTAATCTAGCTCTCTTGTCATTGTTATAATAAAGCCACAAAAAAACTTGCATCACTGCAAGGCAATACATTAAGGATTTTATGAACAAAACTCTAAGGATGTGTTGAGGTGACAGTATATTGATTGATGAACAATGATTAATTTTTGTATCTGCAATTATCTGTAATGAGCAACAATTACTTTTTTCTACTAATAATGAAACAAATGTTTGTTTTGTTTTGTTTTAAAAACCAGGGTCATAATCGTATCATAGCCTATAGTAGGCCTGTATATTTCTGTTTATGTTGTGGTCTTATTTGGCTGTTGGATTATGGCAGCAGAAACATATCTACAACAAGATTCAGGTTGTATGGAATGGCTTTCACCAACCCATTGCTGCTGCTGTCAGCCAGGGACTTAGTTATAGGTGAGTGGGTTCTTTTTTTTTGTTTGTTTGTTTTTTTTTTTTCATGTATTGGAATGTTTTGTGCTTCACCACAGTAAGAACTGTATTTTTTCCACTCTGCATCTTGCAATGACGTTGTGTCACCACCTTCTAAATGCAGTTCGTTTAGTTTCCTTTGGAAAGCATAATTTTAGCTTTGCTGAGGTTTCTGGGAAAGCTTCCCTCCCCCTTCTATAACTTTCCTGAAACAAACTGCAGAGATGTTAACTAATATGGTGTAATAGAAAAGCTATTAATAGTAATATTTTCAACTTTTTAATTACGTAGTATCTTAGTTCTCATCCCTGAATCTTTTTCTTAACCTGGACTTTGGTATGCTACCCTTTGCTTGGACCTAGCTGCTCAGCAGTTAAATGTTTCGGTTTCCACTCTTTCATACTCTCTAGAGGGGCTTGTGGCAAATGAGTTGTCTTAAATCAGGTTACTTGTGTTTAGCAATGGGGTAGAGCAGTACAGTCACAGTTTTTAAAAACACTATAGACTGATTAAATTTTATTGAAAGTGTCGTCTTTCAGAACAGACCTATCAACAATACCAAAGAGACAATTTTGGGCTGTATGAAGTACTTCCCTTCTATTTGAGGCAGCACGCTGCATTCACAGTATTGCTGGCATCTAAACACACAGCCCAGACAAAAAAAATAACCCAACCAACCCAAAAACCCAAACAACAAAACAGCCTCTGAAGCACAAAGCTTTCCAGTTTACTTAGAAAATTTATTGAAAATAGTAGTAACAGCTACATAATCTCAGGCAGAGACCATAGAAAGGAGGGAGAGAATATAAGCATATGAAGACTGTCTTATTGTGGAAAGTTTGTGCATATTTAATGGAACAAAGTTATTTGGATCCTCTCCTTGGAAGGGGAGAAAATATGTAAGAATTCATCTAAATTGAACATGCTTGCTCTTCAGTTGCACCAAAATATATGGGCATGAGAGACTACAGCAGTTAAATGTTATGACTCTGTGATTTCAGTTCTTGAACAGTCTTCTGCCCAAGAAAAATTAAAGCTTAGTCTTCATTTTGATTATTTTTTTAAATTTATTTTGACTTATTTGATTAATAAGAATTACTGATTCAGTCATTTAAGGAATTATTTTTTTACTAGATTTTTAGGAGCATCCTGAATTTCATACCTCATACTGTTTTACCCCTTGACTTTCTGCTAGTAAATCTTCATTTAAATTTAAATGTCCAGAGGGAGTATGTCTAAGCCACTTATAAATAAGCAGAACATTGTCCAGGAATTTCCAAAGGTGGGGTTTTTTACAGATTCTACAGATCTATTCCTGCACTGGCATAGTTCAATCTGTACCTGTGATGGAAGAAAGTTGACACATCAGATACTTTTGACTCATTCAGGATATAAAACTATCTTTGTTTTGCCTTGTTTATGCTCTACTGAAACCAGAAGTCTTTTCTTACCCTGAGTCATTGCCATAATGCAGAGCCATATTCCTGTAAGGTAATACATGAATGCATATGTAGGTGGTGTGTTAACTGTGAAAGTGACCTACATTTAAAAAGTACTTAAGATTCTTTCCCAGTTTTTAAAAAGCTGTGCTGGCATCTTCTCCAGGCAGTGGCCATTTTGTGATTAGCTTTTAAAACTTAGTTCAAGAGCTGCAAATTGCTCATTGATCCTTACGTTTTAATCTTATTGGGTATTGCCACAACAGCTCTCTTCCTAAGACAACAAACAAAGACACAAACACACAAAAAACACCAAACAAACAAAAACCCAAAACAAACAAAGAAAAAAACACACAAAAATAACAATAACTAAAACACCCCAACTGAAAGGAACCACAACACACTACTACACCTCCCACACACTCTCTCCTCTTCATGTTGCTGAAGTTCTGCTTCAGAAAGCTTTGTGTGTATCGCAGAACAAGCTAACTGGTAGCAAACAGACTTTGTTAGCACAAAGTAAAAAATCTCAGCTGCTGTTTTTTTCCCATTCTCAGATGTAGCTCCTGGAATAGTGCAGGTGCAGGGCAAGGCATGCTTGCTGTTTAGGTAACAGCTGCTGTGTCCTTGCCAGCAGACAAGTGAGGACTGATAGAATTATTTTATTTTGTGTCCCACATATTGGTCTAAATCAGCTCCACATTTATAACAATTACTTTCTATTTTGACCTAGATGGTCCCCATTAGCAAATAATTCTGTTATGGGCTTTAAAAGCCCTTAGCAATGTTGCCTTTCTGCTGAACTACTCTATTCTTTGTATATACCCATTTCTCTGTTTTAATTGTGTTTTCAATCCTCCCTAAACTGTCAGACTTTCTCTGCTAGGGTTATTTCATGGTTTGAATCATCTGTCCCTCAGAACCTAGAACTGATATGCTACTGCTTGTGATTTATACCTGAACTATTTAACAGTTGTGTAAAATTTTATTATTATTGCTGTATCTCTTATGCCTTAAGATAAAGTAAATGATATGTACAGGTTGGTATGTACCATTCTCTATGTTAAAGTTAAATGGCATTTGTTTATCTTTGCATTCCTATAATTTGCAGAAGTTTTAATGGTTCATATAGTTACCCATTTTCATCTTAAAAAAAAAGGTAATTTAAGAACAGAATTTTTCAGAAGCAGTGTGGGAAAATGAGTAAAATCGTCAGATGTTTTTAGTGGCAGAAAACCCAGAGGTGAAATGTTTGCCTTGTATTATCTCAGTGTGGCTGGTATTAGCTCGCTCCTGGAACTCCAGACAGGCATCTCATAAGCCTCATTTACAATGAGTAAAAGAACTTAGAAATCTTCTAATCTGTAAACACTATTGGCTGATCTTTGCTAAATAAAAATGGAATGTCTGAATTGGCCTGTGTCCATTTCTACAGTGATTAAAACTGGAGTACAAGAAGTCTTCTGACTATTACTAGGTCTGTGTAACCTCTGTATTCAGTTCTGAGTCATTGCTGTAGAGACTTACAAAATAAGTCTCTACAACGACTCTGATTTCTTTTCCTTAAACTTAATGGTAGAAATACTACAGTGATGTTGAGTTAAATGTATGCGGTACCCTAGAATTTAAACTGAAGAGTATGTTACTATGTTATATTTTTCATATTCACTACTTTTTTCAACTTTTTTTCCCTCCATAGTGTTTACACTATGTTTCCCTATAGTATTCTTCATTGGTCTCCTGCCTCAGGTGAATACATTTGTGATGTATCTCTGTGAACAGCTGGATATTCATGTCTTTGGTGGCAATGGTGAGTGTTGGGTTTATTCTGTCAGTAGAAAAAGCCTTAGATTAGAAACAGCCATCAGACTAGTAGGATAGTGAAATTCATTATTTTACATTTTTTTGTTTACCTGCCCACATAGACTATGAACTATATCTTTAAAAAGGCTAAAGTTCTTCTGATTGATTACTGAGAAATAGAATTGCTGTCAGTAAGCCTGTCAAGAAGTATGCTTTCTTACTTATCTGGTTTCTGTTGCAGTTGTTAGCCATTCCCATGATAATGCTGTTGAATAAACAGGGAGGTAAATACAGCCACATAAATTGCTCTAAAAAAAAAAAAAAAAAAATTTGGGGAGGAGGGAGGAATACAAGTAGTTTATGTGGGTTGGAGTTTTATATCAGAAGTGTTGTAATTAGGGGACTGATACCTTTCTTAAACAATCTGAAGTATTTTGTATTCTACCCTAATAACATAATACTGTTAAATTTTTCTTTCTTTCCCATGATATTCAGCTACCACAAGCCTGCTTGCAGCACTTTACAGTTTTATCTGTAGTATTGTGGCAGTAGCATTGTTGTATGGACTGTGCTATGGTGCCCTGAAGGTGAGCAAAGTTTCAGACACAGCATATGTTAATGGTTTGTGTTTTTTGTTCTCTGCTTTCTTGTACCTTAGGTACTTAAATATGCAGGAAGTGAATTAGAAATATTATTCCGAGTTGGTGTAGGGTTTTATACTTGCTCAGGTGTGATGTCAATAAAGGAGATACAAAGCAGGAGCAAAGCAAGAGTCTTTGCTTTTAAAAGGTGCATAATTTCTGCCTGTGCTAACAGACTATTTATTGGACAACACATGACATTTACTGCCCATTCTCTTCTACATTGGGTATGGAAAAAAAAATTGCTTAAGTGGCTTGTTTCTAACACAGTCTTCATATATTGGTTTGAGGTCTGAAAAAGGCTCATGTGAGTATTTTTCCAGTGCTGCAAACCAGCAATAGTCTTCAAATCAATCTTTATTTGAAAAGAAACAAGGAAATAGTTTATAGTGTAAAAGTGAAGATATGTGCCCATCTAAAAGGCAGAGTTTGCTGGTAAAGGGGGGAAAACTCTCCAACATGAACAGCTTTTCCTTGCTTGAAATGCTGTTCTGTTTGAAAAGTCGGGTGTTGGTTCTGCTTGTTGTTGTCAGGTATGTGCCAGTAATAAATGCTTTCAGTACACAATTACTTGTAGCATGTGCACCTTCCAGCTCAGAGCTGACTGCTTTTTTCCACTTGGTCACAGAGTAGAAAGTTGTTAGAGGAAATAACTCCCATGATGCCATCACCTGCAGAACATCATTAGCTTTCTGTGAATTTGTACATTTGTCTCATTAGTCTTTTGTAAACACATTTGTTAAAGATAAACAAGCTCTAGCAAAGAACCACTGCCTCATCTTTGATCCAGTACATACCATGAAAATAAAAATAAAACTTCTGATGACATCTGAAGTGAGAACATTAGAAAAAAAAAAAATCTGACTAAAAACATAGGTAACTTTCAAAATTAAGAAGTGACTAAATACAGCTCTTAAGAACCTGTTGTCTCAAGGAATGCAGGAAATTCTTCATAAGAGTTCTGAAAACTGATGATTATTGAATGATGATGTAAGCTTAAGGGATGCATACCCTGTTAGTTTCTGATGTATGATTAGACAGAAGTAAATATTGAATAATACCGTTGTACGAAGACTCCCATTTAAGTTTTGTGTAACTGTAGTTTTTTCCATTCCCTTACTATGATATATCTAATTCTCGTATGTCAAATAAATGTTATGTAGTTTGTCTCCTTTTTATTAACATTTAATTTCTGTCTCCAGGATTCTTGGGATGGGCAGCATATTCCAGTTCTCTTCTCCATATTTTGTGGTTTATTAGTGGCAATTTCGTATCATCTCAGCAGACAAAGTAGTGACCCTTCTGTACTTTTGTAAGTGTCTCAGTTCATCTGTTTCCCAAGGAAGAAGCCAGTTGCAAGGGAACATTATTTATTGTCTTATATATTAGTACTGTTTGAACTCGTAGTCATCAGTATTATAAAAATATTCATTATATCGGTTCAGCAGTTAAAGACATTTTCAAATTTTCCCCCTTGTTGCTCCCCTAATAACCTTTCTTTGTGACTTGTGGCAAATAACTTCTGTGCCAAAATCTGATTTAACTGCCTGCTGACATCTCCAGAATGCCAGTCAGGTGCTGGCTTTCTGCTGGTGCCTTTGTGCTGACCAACCTGTATCTATTCTGTATTTAAAGAGGCGCTCAAAGCACTAGTTTAAGCTGAAGCCCATGTGTGGATTTTTTTTTTGAACTGTTGCTCTCACTTAACTGTTTACTATGTTCTAATCTTGAATGTGCAATCAAAACACTTGTTCGAATAATTTAATCTCAGATGCAGAGCAATAAGGATCTGTTTTGGAGATGAGCCTTCTTAGCTAGCATGGGGAAATGTCTATTCATGCTGCTGCTCTGAGTTGGAGTATTGATCTGATGATGAGAGTTTCTGATTCAGTTAATAATTACGTGTGTAAAACAAAACAGTTCCACTAAGAGAAACACCTCCCACAGAACAGCCAATAGGGACTCAGTCACATACCTGGGTTAGGCAGAGCTTGAACTTGGTTTTAAATTTAGCCATAATGTTGGATGAATTTGATAAGTACTAGTCTGGGGTGGATGCTGAGGGGCCTCTTCTCTGAACAGGGAGCTTAATGATTTGTGAGTGTTCACACAAAAGGAAAAAAATCTTATCTTTGGATTGACAACTAAACTTTGTCTTAGTTCAGATGACTTTACCTAGTTGGCATGAGGTTCTTGTCCCTAGGTACCTGTTCCCTTGCTTTTTCCAAGTACTATAGCCTGAGTGCTTATCTTTGACTTGTCTAGCCAGGTGAGACAGTGTTAAGCATTGCAATGTGTAGTTGCCTCTGAAGATGTAGGGCTTAGTCTGTACTGAGCTTCTCTGTCCACACAATGAAACAGGACTATTTCTGTACTGCATAGGGTGTTGTATGAAAAGTCACACTGAGGGTTTGAGACACTTTATAGCTAGCTGTGCTGCATATGGTCTTCTAAAGGCTTAGATATCAGTATTTTGAGTTTTAGTACAAGCAAGGTCTGCTCAAAATGTAGTAGCTTGTTTAGCATGGCTAATTTGTTAATTGTGGTAGTATAGATTTATTTTGGGGTTTTTTTTTGGTGCTGTTGAAGTTTGAATCACCAAGGAATTCCTGGTTTTCTTTTTGATGTTGACAAGTAGACCATTTTGCTCCAAGTCACATTTCTGTTTTGTTATTTATGAACTAAAGATTATTTTCTTTTATGAGTATTAAAAAGCTCCACTTAAAATTCAGTATTTGTTCAGTTACTCCTGTTGGTACTGGAGAAAATGCTGTTTGAACAGCAGCTGACTGCGCATTTTTAATGGTGGCCATCGTGTGGAACCAGAGAACTAATTATTCTATGAAGTTCAGATCTCATCTTTGCAAATTTGCTCTGCCATGTGAAAGCACTGATGTGGGAGGATTATTCTTTCTTGTAATTAACTTTCAATAAAACTTTCAACTTTACTATTCTTCTAAGACCACATAGAACAATACATGGTTTTCAGTACTTATTTTTTTTTTCCTCTTTAAGCTCTTTAGTGCAATCAAAATTTTTTCCTAATTCTGAAGACAAAAACCCTGAGGATCCTCTCTCTGAAGTAAAAGATCCCTTACCTGAGAAGCTTAGAAATTCTGTGGTATGTATGCTTTTGAAATGAATGTTATTTTTTTAATTTAGTCTAAGCATTTACTTTGTTTGTTTGTATAGCATCAATCTGGATCTTTAACTCCCAAAACTTGTTAATTACCATGGCGTTGATTAGAATGGGTATTGGAGCATTTTCTTTAAATCTGCAGGTGACTTAAAAGGCAGCCCGTGAGGGAATTGGAATTTCCCAGTGTGAATACAGTGAAGTATCACTGAGGATTTTCTAGCTCATATTGATAATAATAAACAACAGTTGCTTTTGGGCAGAAGTTAGTGGGAAAGAGTTAATGGGGGCAGAATTATATTTAACTCAGTGTTTCTAGTAAGTGTGAGCAAGATCTTTGTTCCAAAGGCAGAAAATAAGTGGTGGAAAGCGTTGCAGGCTTTTTGTGCTTTGTATGGGGGAGGTTGGGTTGTAACCGGTTCCATTTACTTTAGCATGTAACTTGAAGTTATAGTAGAAGTTCACTCTAAATATTTAAGCAAGTAATAATATTTAAATATTCTTTTTCATACAGTGGAGCAGTAAGAAAGAGATTTGGGAAGCTTAGTATGTTTACCTCATACAAAAGAAGGTTGAACATTAATCTTGTGTAGGATTTGGCTGTAGGGGAGTGACAGTATAGCTGGGTTTCTCCTGGTGTCCAGCAGGCACAATCATGGCAAGGTGCAGTGTGTGGAAACAGCAAGTAAATATTTAGAGCAGAGAAACTGCAAATCTCTTAATGCTTAACAGGAGAAAATAACCATAGGAGCTGTAGAGCTCCTCTTTAGCTTTCGTGTGGTGGTATTAGTCACTGAGGGGTCAGGGGAGCTGCGGATTATGGTATGTTCCTTCTTTCAGTGTTTTCTAAATCGGGATTTACTGATTTGAAAAAAGTAAGTTGTATCCCAAGAAGTTAAGATCTTGCGGCAGTAATTATGGTGTGCAATTATTTGGCCGATTTTGGAGTAGTTAATCCTTTAATGGTTTTCTGGAATGAAAATATTAACTCTGTGTTTACAGAGTGGGAACAGATCTAAACTTGGAGACTCTGGGTCGGAGTGGCCCTAAGTATGTATTGCCCCCTTGTGACCGAGTCAGGCATTACTTGGTTCTGATTTTTTTTTTTTTTTCCGTTATCAACAGACTGTCTTCATTCTTTTAGGTGTTACAGAAAATTCAGACTGATTACTCAAAGTCATTCTAAAACTATCCTTCATCCTTCTGCAAAGGAAGTTTTGGGGGGGAGGGTTGAAGAGCCCAGTGGTTAGCTCTTCTCTGGACAGCTGTCTTCCACTGATCTTTATTGCCCTGTAGTCCAAGCAGTTCTTAGACTATGAATGGGGAGACTATGAATTAGCCCTTCTAGCTTTTTTGTCAGTGCTGTAAGGGGTGGTCCTTATAACCCTCTCACAGCCCAAAATGAGAGGGAGAATACATTAGGTATATTAATTTATCCTACCTCACTTTGAGTATACATCTTGCCACTTAACTCATTTGAACTAATGCTCCTTAGCTGTAAAAGTTACCTTGTGGAACTTCTGGTAACTTCAGTGGAAGTAATTAATGCTGGCATATTTTGAAAATCTTTAATCAGTTTCAGTATTACTGCTGATGGGCATCAAGAATATGAAGAGAAGAACCAAAGGTGGTATTTCCTAAAAATTCTTTTTTTTTTTTGACTCCCAGAGTGAACGATTGCAGTCTGACCTGATTGTGTGTATAGTCATTGGTGTGCTCTATTTTGCAATTCACGTCAGTACAGTATTCACAGTTTTGCAGGTAAGGTGTTTGATCATGTGTGCCATTTGTCTTCTATATACTAATAATGCGATATGCTTATTCCATTAATGCCTTGTGTCTTCTGACTAGTTTTAGATGGTCTTTAAATATGTAGTGTGAAAAGTACATGAACAAAGATCTTCACATTCCAGTTTTATGTGCTCAAAAACTTTTTTCCCTGCCTCTTTCCTAGTTTCTTGCTGGATTTTTAGTCTCTGATTCATTTCAGTCAAATAGTATCAGGCTCCTTTTGGAGTAAGGAAAAAGGAAAATATTTTTAAAAAAGGAAAACATTTGGAAGGTTTCTTAAGGGTTGAGAGACTGAATTTTGACTCGGCAATTACATGCTAGTGTGGCTGTCTGTAGACTGCGATATAGGGCACTACACCTTTACTGGAATGACTCTTTGCAGTACTTCAAAGAGCCTTTTTGCTTAAAGCTTTTTACTTGTCCACCTAGCTAATATTGCTGCTTCAGCTGCTTCTAATGTGGGTATATGATCCTACTTGATGATGATGATATGGAAGCAGGTCCTATGCTTAAATTTAAGTAAAGGGATTTGCCCGAAGAGTTGCAGTTCCTGAATTTCTTACTTTGATATTCCTGTAACGGTACCATTGGTTAGCTTATGAACAGCCTTATGTCAGGAAATGGAAGTTTCCTGCATGTATTTTAGGAGGATTTTACCTTCCTGCTACTGCCTATGGTTCAAGTAAGAAACTAATTTGATAAAGCATATGCATTCTGATAGCTTCTAGTTTTCAGGTGAAGTGTCCTACCTAAAGAGGTGCACTAGCGTTTTCTAAGGAAATTCTCTCTTTTATTGTATGGCTGGACTTCAGCATTCCTCCCAAATGTTGCTTTCCCCTGTGTTTGGGAAACTTGACTATATGCTCTTCACCAGTTGTACAATTCAATAGGCTTAAGCTTCACAGAGTTTCAAAAGCAAGAGCTTATAACAAGGTAAGGGAATGCTAATTTTGCTGTGACACATCTGCAAATTGAGACTATTTTCACATACAGAAAGTGTTACTATGAAACCCAGACTTCATACCACGTTAACATAGAAGCATTTTGTGACTTCCATTAAAGCATTTGGTCTTGGTGGGAGACGTTATTCACCGCCTTCTCGAGCATATAAGGTTAAAATCTAGCTTTTCCTTGTGCTTATATCTTTCAGCCAGCAGATGAAAATGTAAATTGGGTTCAGCCTGTAGAGGATAATACTTTTATCATTTATAAAATGAAATGCAGATGGGTCAGAAGCAATCGATTATGAAGGGAGATTGGTGCACTGGTTTTACTTGAAAATACTTCTTAATCTTGTAACAATGTGTTAGTTGATTCTCTCCCAGTCATTTATTTGATCTTCAAGTTGGTACTACAGCACTTCATCAAGTAATACATTCCCAACTTACCTTTCCCAGCATCTAGGCAATAGTATTACTTTATTAACATATGATTTTGTCTATAAAACGCAAACTTTAATTTCTTCAATTCTTCTTTTTAGCCTATCTTAAGTTATGTTCTCTATGCATTGGTGGGTACAGTAGGCTTTGTGACCCATTATGTTCTGCCTCAACTCCGAAAGCAACTTCCTTGGCATTGCTTTTCTCACCCGCTGCTGAAAACCAAGGAATACTATCAGTTTGAAGTCCGAAGTAAGTGTAATTTGTGATGCTCTTCTTGAACTTGGTGTTGTTGCTGACCAACTTGCGTTACCCGTCGATATTATTTAATCTCTTTTTCTCACCACTGAAGTATTTAATGACATCTAATCTAGAAATGTCTTTATTTTCTCAGTTCCTTATGCTTCTGATTCCATGACATTTTATTTAACTCTTCACTGATGATGATGATATTGCATATGCTAACATTATCTCAGAGCAGTTCCATTAAAGTGCAGTTGTCAAAATCTTAAGTAGCAAAGTGTGTGCTAATGATTGTCTTAATTTGTTATAAAGGTAGCATGTGTTTCAATAAATATTTCTTCAAGATAGGAAGTTTTCAGATGTTTTAGGGCATTAGGTATGGTGAATACTGTCCAGATCTTGGCATGGATTTGATTCTTAATGGTGTTGTTGACATGTTAAACAGAAAGTGTAGTGCAAGTGGCCTACTAATAGAAAAACATAACAAGGGACCGGCCTTGCTAGTTGATCTGCATAGGCACGCACTTGCACCTTGTGTAAAAGTATGTTTTTTCATGAATTTTTTCTCTGAAGGCTGCAGAAAATGTGAAGTTAGTTATACTGCTGATCAGTTTCCCAGTGTGGATAAAATGTAGTGGTGATTGTGGGGTCTCCACTGTTGGGAGATTTTTGTTGCTGACAGCAGGCTTAAGAAATTTCTGTCAAAAATGGCTTAGAACCAACTGAAGCTACTTTAGTTTCTCTCTTCAGTTAGTTTTCAAAGACAGACAGTGATGAAAATAATGTGAGAATTTTGCTGCTTTCAGGAGCAGGGAACTATTAGAATCGATTCACAGACTTTCTACCTCTGTAGCAGCTATGCAGCGTGGTCTTTCCAGTGATGTCTGAATGGTGGACTCTGAGCCATTGAGTGTAGGTGTGGATAAATATGAGCAGTAACTGTGATATGATGCCAAGCTCTATTTGGAAGAAGTGAAAAATGCAGTTGTATGCCCTAGATTTTCAATCTATGAAAGTAGAGAAGCTACAGTTGGTACCTCTTTGCTGATACCTGACTTCAGTATTTCTATATATAGTAGTGATTTCAGGAAAGATGAAATTAGTATCTGGTAATATTAAATAGGTTTGTAGCATGTCCTGGTTCGATCCCTGTAACTTAAAGAATTCGTGCTGTATCAGTGACTAGTTGTCTGTATGGAGTCCATTGTAGAAGTGGAGCTTCAGTTTGTACTGGGGCTCATTTAGGCGCATGCAGTCACTGATAGCAAAGAGGAGGGGTGGGCCTTTTAAGAGTTTCTTTCAAGTGTACCTTTAAACCTCCATGTATGCACAGTGTTTAACACAACTTTTGATGTAGGCTTTTCCAGCCTATATGTGTACTGCCTTGTGAAACTTTTTTTCCTTATCTTTATTTTCATTAATTTTAAACATAGCAATCCTGTTAAATACTTCACAATTATGGGAGTTTAAAAAGTTCTTAAGTGTCAGACATTTGCCTTAGTTACATATGCTCTTCTGTGTTGTAGAGTTGTAAACCAGAAATGTTTTGGTTCAGATGTGGTTGGTAAACATCCTTTTTGCATGAGACAAAAAGGATAATGTAAAACAGCTCATTCAGTTTCGATGCTGAAATTACTGAAGAGATTGCAACCCAGTTTGTTTTCTGCCGTGTGCAGTTAGCAATTAGTTTCCCAACTGTTCTATTGTACAGCCCATTTTATACAGATGGGTAACAGTGCAGAAGCTGTACTGGGCAGTAGTTTAGAAGGAGCTTCTCTTTATTTCAGTTAGGTAAAGCTATGAAAGTCCAGTGTGAGAATATAGTTATTATTTAGATCCACAAATTGCTTGGATCAAGATTTTTTTTATTCTGTTAGCTGAGTTCCATTTGACAGTGCAATCTGATTTCTTCTTTTCTATTCTTGATAGATGCTGCACATGTTATGTGGTTTGAGAAACTTCACATCTGGCTCCTTTTTGTAGAGAAGAATGTTATCTATCCACTGATAGTCCTCAATGAGCTTAGTAGCAGTGCTAAGAATATTGCTAGTCCAAAGAAACTGGATACTGAGTAAGTAGAAGAGGCTATCAAGTAATCTGAGTATATCTGCTGTGGTGGGAAATTAGAGTGAGTTCTGGTCTCAATGGGAAGACAGTTAATGCTGTTGCCTTAAGACTAAGGGAAAGAATAAACAATGTGGTGTTTTTTGGTGGTTTGTTTTTTTTTTTTTTTATTTAGTTGAAAGCTCTTCCAGAACCACGTCCGTGTTAAACTAGGAACCCACACAAGAATAAAACATTCAGTTCATTCACTTTATAAAGATTGTAGAATTATTTAGTAGTGTGATACCAGAATTTTCTTGCTGATCTTCAGAGTCTATGATATGATTGCCCAAACTGCAAGGTCAAGATAGTGACACTATGTTCTGGTATTTTTGTAAGGGGTAAATTTAAGACTTGTAATGTTCCCTGAGCTGATGTGCCAGCTTGCAACCCCTCTACAGCTTTCTGCTCTCATCAAGGAATTCCCCAGTCCTTCCAGCCCCAAAATATAATCTCTATCCAGCTGTAATTGCACACTGCCTCTAACTGAGCTTTAGTTGCAATCCCTCGAGTGATGTATTTGACTGCCCGAGCAAAAGAGAGTTTGGTAATAGGCCCTGCATTTTTTACCTCCAAAGCAGTGACCAGGTAGCTTTTTTGGTTTTAAAGTTCTATTGATTTAGAACAGAGGTGGTGTAGAGAAAATAAACCTTGAAACAAAATGGATTATGTATTTGAAGGGTGGGATTTATTTTTTTTTTTGATGTGGGTTTGGTTTTAAGCTTTTAATAATCTCTGGATCTAGTAAATTCTTGCTTTGGGTTCATTACTCTGCCCTACAAGACTTTTTGGAGGACTGTTGCCATTACATTAATGTTATTTTTATAACTCTCTTATCTCTGTTACTATCTCTGAAAAAGAATATCACTGTAAATGTATAAACCAGAGCAGTGTAGTCATGCAGGAAATGGTGATAATCCAGTGTTCATCATGTCCTCTTGCTCATTAATCTTAGAGCAATCCTAACATTCTTGCGTCTCAATATTCATAACCTAAGTTAAAGACTAAGGTTTTTATTCGGTGTACAAGGATATTTTGCCTCTTTGTTTTGCGGTTGGTTTTTTTGAGTCCTAATCTTTGCACACTGATTAGCTTGAAAATACTGATAGGCTTGGATGATAACCTTCAAAAAAAAAAAATCTGAAGCTGTCTTTAAAAAAAAAAAAACAAACAAAAACCCAAACAACAAACCGAACATACAACATACACAGCAAACCCTGAACTCCAAAAGCAAGCCCAAAACTAAACCTTTGGACAGCAGATAAGTAACTGTTTTGTGTTTAATTTCTTACACAGGTTGGGTGCTTTAATGATCACAATAGCTGGCTTGAAGTTACTGCGTTCATCATTCAGTAGCCCAACGTGCCAGTATGTCACTGTTATTTTCACAGTGCTCTTCTTCACTTTTGATTACAAAAGTTTTACTGAGACCATGCTGCTAGATCTCTTCTTCATGTCCATACTCTTCAGCAAGGTAACTTTAACTCCCTTTATTTCTAAGTGCTTCGGGTCATCCAAAAGGGAAAGCAGATAGTCCTAACTGATAGGTAGTCTTCCAGATAATCAGTCCTACTGGTACCGTAAGCAATGTGCCATAAGACAGCTAAGACTTGTCCTCCCAAAGCACTTGTGTTTGCTTGAGAAAGCATATGTAACTTTCTAAACATCTCATGAGTTTGTTAGTAGAGCACTGAAGTGCATGTTATGTTACTTGCTTCATTACTACATCGTTTTGTAAGTCTCAAGGCATCTGATAAATTCCTCAGATATTTGTGTACTGCAAAGCATGTTGATTTTAATCCAAATCACTAATTTTGTTTGTGTGTGGTGGTGTTTTTTTCTTTTTTTTTCCTGTAGCTTTGGGAACTCTTTTATAAATTGAGATTTGTATATACCTACATTGCTCCCTGGCAGATCACGTGGGGATCTGCCTTCCATGCTTTCGCCCAGCCCTTCGCTGTGCCACGTATCCTTTGAAAATGCAAACTTCTTCCCTGAAGTCATGTATTTATAACTTCTACAGATCACATTATAATGGATTATGCATGAAGGGTCAAATCTACCAAATGAACAGGTTTGTCTAGTGAGTATTTATGAAAAACTGTGTACACTTCCTGCCTTGCTACAATGCTACAAATTATGCAGTAGCAGGAATAGAATTTGATATGAAAGAAACATGGACCAGGAGTTACTGGAACCTGAAAATGTCTTATTTTTTCCTGGCAGGACTTCCTTTTTGAACAGTCACTGGCTATAGTTTTTGTTTTCGAGTTCTACATCTTAAGCTTCTGGAGGCTGGATTGAATGGCATTAACTCTGTAGAATTTTGAGAATGACCACCCTGTCTAATGTCAAATTTTCACCTGGTTCTGTTTTTAAAACAAAATTTTACTGCTGGATATACCCTAAAGATACTTTGCTTTATCTTTAAAGATAACATTTCTTAGGGATCTTGTTTTGCTCTTAATTGCTGTTCCTATCTGTTGAGTGATACCACAGAAGCTGGGGGGGGGGGAAGTTGTTGCTTTGCTTTCCTTAATTCTGTTACTCCACAGATTCTGCAATGTTGTTTGTCCAAGCAGCTGTGTCAGCTTTCTTCTCTACTCCACTGAATCCTTTTCTGGGAAGTGCAATATTCATCACTTCATATGCCAGGCCTGTCAAATTCTGGGAAAGAGACTACAAGTAGGTGAAAGAAGGCCTTAAAGCTCATATACTTTATTTTTAATAATGTGACTATGGCTAAAGGTGTTGATTGGATTTTTTAAAATTTGTGTGTGTGTGTATGCTCATTTTGGCAGGGGGGCTTGGGTTTTTTTGTTTTTGTTTTTGTTTTTTTTCTCCAAGTGCTGCTATTTATTTTATCCCCCAAGAGAAAACAGGTTTATAGCACTGAAAGTTTTCATTGAACTTGTTTCTAAAACAAAATGTAGCAGCTGGTTTTTATACAAGAAACACTTGCTTTATCTTCATAAGTAATTTCTACTTATGAGAGATGACATACAGGTAATTTTCTTAAAGATGAAAATTGCAGTATTGTGAAATGTAGTTTTAAATCAGAAAGTGATGAACTTCCCCCAAATCATTTTTATACATCAATTAACTATTTGACCTGTGTTCATTATTTTCCATTTCACAACTAAAGCCGGCTAGCCTCAACATAAAAATCTTCCAAGTAAATATTTTTTACCAAGGTGGGATCATTAGTAAAAGATTCTTCATGTCAGATTATAGCTCCCTGTGGTTTATTTCTCCAAATTCCACTATTGCTGATGGAGTATCAGACCAGTGAAATGCTAGATAAGCAATATAGGGAAAAATGAGTGGGTAGTTCTCTTACTTATGAAGAATCAACTTTTCGTTTCATTGGTTTATTGCTTTTTTCACTTCTAACACTAGAACAGTTTAAATATGGTGTTCCACACCTTAAAGAGTTAAGGTTCTAAATTTAGTTAATGAAATAACATTCTGAATACTGCCCTTTCAGTAAAGTCTTCTGGAATGTTAGCTGTGCTGATTTAACTGTGGTTGGTTGGTTTGTTTCTTGTTTTTTTTCTCTTCTCTTTTTTCCTTTTTTTCTTATTTTGTGACATCCAAAGCTTTATATCTATCTAAGAAAATATCTGCACCTATCTAAAGCTAAAAATTATTCTATGGCTACCTGCTGTGGACAAGCTTTGTTTACATATGGGATAATAATGCTTTTTTAGGCAGAAAATACTTTTGCATATGAAAAGAGCAGCATATGAAAGCATTTTTAAGTAACATTTTGAGACTTTCAGTTTATCTTTATCAACTCTCATTCTTTACTTAGTTTCTTCCCTTAAGACAAAATTTATTACTGTAAGAAAATTTAAGTATGCTTTTTTTACTATTTTCAGCACAAAGCGTGTGGATCATTCAAATACAAGACTGGCTTCACAGCTTGATCGAAATCCAGGTAGCTTTCCTAGTCTGATTTTGGTGTAGGCTTTTGTTTGGTTGGTTTTAGTTTGTTTGGGTTTTTTTGATGAGGTGTGGTTTTTGTTTTTGTTTTGGTGGGGTTGTGGGTTTTTTGGATAGTGGTGTGTGTTTTCAGATGTAAATGGATTTTAGAGGATTTTTTTTTTTATATATTTATGATGAGTTCACCCTCTGATCTTCAACCTTGACCAACCTTTATGTTGGTTTACTCTGTCTACCAAGTATGACTGTTGGTCATACTCTGTCTATTTTTACCTTCTTTTCAGTCATCTTATTCTTTAGACTGCCCTTTAAGATCTTCTTGTTTTCTCCCTTATCATTTTGTGACTGACATACTACCTTATTTATAATCATAGTAAGCATTAAGATGTATTGCTTTTTATTCTTCTTAAGTGATTTTAAAAAGCCAAACATCATTTGAGGGTGTCTCAAAGTCATGATGATGAGACCAGTACAACAGTCATTACAGAGAACTTCTGTACTTTTGCCCTTTATTATGCGGAATAGATTGATGAGAGGTGCATGAATGGAACTGAAAGAATAATTTGGAAAATGGAGTGACTAAGAAGGGGAAAAAACCGTGGTCAAAAGTACTAAGTGTCGCTTAGCATTCATTTGGAGTAGTTGTCCTTGAAACAACATTGCTGTTAAGAGAAGTTGAGGATTCAGTGTGAAATGATAATTGACATTCAAGCCTGATGCTTTCCCTGCAGATTCAGATAATAACCCTAATCCAATCTTTGTGCAGGTTCAGATGACAACAACCTGAATTCAATCTTCTATGAACATTTAACCCGTTCCCTTCAGCACAGCCTATGTGGAGACTTGCTGTTGGGTCGGTGGGGAAACTATAGTACTGGGGACTGCTTCATCCTAGCCTCTGACTACCTCAATGCACTAGTACACCTTATAGAGATAGGAAATGGCTTGGTCACCTTCCAGCTGAGAGGGCTTGAATTCAGAGGTGAGTGTGTTAACACTTCCTTAATGTCTGTACTAAAAAGTGGACTTCTGCTTTGAAAACTTAAGTTATTTTCAGTTCCATCCTATAAATGAATTGTTTTAAAAATGAGTTGCAGGGCCTCTTTATGCCCTGATCATGTGTGAGGAAAAGTAGCTTGCTCTAGCAAGCTTTCTGTTTTAGTATATGTGGCTACCATAATGGATTCTTAGAGACACCCAACTAAAATGTGATGCTAGAGGGATTAAATTAAGCTATCTAAATTTTTTGTGTTCATTGGCAGGTAATTCTTTTGCTGTTACAGAAAGGTAATTGCAGATGGGTCAGATTCTAAACACAAGTCAAAAGTTGAAGCAATCGTATAAACTGTGCAACTCTTTCTTCTTTTCTCCATTTTCTCCTAAGGAACTTACTGCCAGCAACGAGAAGTAGAGGCCATCACTGAAGGTGTAGAGGAAGATGAAGGTTTTTGTTGCTGCGAACCGGGCCATCTTCCTCACATGCTTTCCTTCAATGCTGCTTTTGGGCAGCGCTGGCTGGCTTGGGAAGTCCTTGTAACAAAGTATGTTCTGGAGGGCTATAGCATCACTGACAACAGTGCAGCTTCCATGCTTCAAGTCTTTGATCTCCGGAAAATTCTGACTACGTACTATGTGAAGGTACGATTTGGATCGGTACAGCCCTTGTGGGAGGTAGGCTGGATTACACCTGGGAGCTGCCTAACGTCTTGAACTTCTAAGAGAGTCATAGTATGTGATATAGATTATAGATGTGTGTGAAAACTTTGGTCTTTAAAAGCTGTCCAAACCCTTTTTGTGTGGTTTTTTTTGTGTTTGGATTAAAAAAGCCCTGCCCCACTGTTGTAGTACAAGTCTAGGCCTCAGTTTCCTTGTGATAATCAGTTTACTAACTGAGCTCTTTCATAAGCTACTCTTTCAGAGAGCTGAAAATTTTTAGGTTGAAATATTCAATATATATGCTTATTCACACAGGCACAAGTTTGTGTTGTTCCCTTCCCCCACTAAGCACGAGGATGTTAAACTGTCTTGTATTTTATTTAGCATTTGAACTCTTCAGAAATTCAAGTCTAAGTCTCAATGTTCACTAGATAAATTTTTTTTTTTTCTGCAAAATTGCAGTGGGAGTCCCATCCCATCCTTTTTTCCCTTTGCTTATTCCTTGAATGTATGCTTCAGAAACCTTGACAGTCTTGGAAAAATCTTACCTGTATACAAACCTGTATTTGTTTCCTATGCAAATTTGTTGTGTCTGTGAGCTAAATAAATGCCACTATATATTAGTTCTGTTCATTACCAGGGAAACGATGCAAATGAGCTGGAACAATTGAGATCGCTGACTTTTTTTTTTTTTGCACTACTCACTCATGTTTTTAACTGCTCCTGTTTCAGGGAATCATCTATTATGTCACAGCATCTCCTAAGCTAGAGGAATGGTTAGCTAATGAGACAATGCAGGAAGGACTGCGGTTGTGCACAGACCGCAATTATGTTGATGTAGACCCAACATTTAACCCAAATATTGATGAGGATTATGACCACCGTCTAGCAGGGATCTCAAGAGAGAGTTTCTGTTTGATATATTTGAACTGGATAGAATATTGCTGCTCTCGAAGAGAAAAGGTAAGTGTGAACATGTGAGGAAAACCACTAATCTATGATGGTGTCTCTCTATTTGTCTGCTGGTTTGACTTACAGACTCATTTAATATTGATTTTTAAAATAGAGATTTATAAGTGAAATATTCATTTGTAATTTACTGATTTTAGTCTTCCACTCAAGATGTGAATTTAAATTCTTTAAGTAGTGTATGACTTAACTTGCTCATTAATGAATTTTCATTTGCCAGCTCAAATGAATCAGTTAAATCTTAGGCATTTATCTACATATGAAAAAGTACATTTTGTGCATAGATGTCAGTGTTTACAAATCAACCCTAACTTAAAAGACCCCAAAGTGGGGGGAAAAAAATTAAAACAAAACCCAAAGTAAACAAACAAAAACCTAACAAACAACAAAACAAACCACATAAAAAACTCCACCATATTCCTGTTGCTGGCTTATAAGACTGACTGCTTCTTTCTTAGTGGTCATATTATACTGTTTCTTTGCACCACTGGAATTGCAAGGTTATGAAAATGATTGCCCCATGTTCAACCCTTTTCCGCTCTCCAAATACTTCTACCTTTAAATAGAACTTCAATATGCTTATAGAGGACTGCCTTGACTACTTACTGCTTTAAAAAAACCCTGTATGTGGTCTAGGCAAAGTAGCGTTGCCTTTGAGAATAAGCGCAAAATTGAGATTAATGGACGGGAATATGATTGGAATTTGTGTTTAATGAAGGATACAAGACTTCAGAGCAGTTTTACTTTGGAGGTAAAAGATTAATTAGAAGCCCATTTTAATGGGTGTAAGACTTAAAGCATTCTGCAGTCAAATGACAACAGCTGAAGAAAATTGTCATGATCTTGTGGAATATTTTGTGTAGGGTATTGGAAATCAGCTTTAACCACTTAAATGAATGGCACTATTATCTACCCATATATAGCCCATACAGCTACTAGTGTGGCTTTGAGCTGTGGGCAGGTTTCCCCCAAATAAAGCTGTAGCCCTGGGAACTTTTTAGTTACCTCAGAATTATATGCTCCTAGCCAGTAAAGGAGGATCTGCTTTATTCACTGAATATATTTTGTCTTAACCCCATAATATTTGCTAATCAACAGTTTGCACACAGGATACACAGAATCCATGAGGAATGTTGCATGCATCTGTTCAGCTTAATTTGTTTTACTTGTAAAGGCAGACACACACATACTATATTTCAAGTATTCTACGTACATGCAAAACTTTAAAAAAATAATTCCCATTCTGAGCATGAGTAACTGGTGTGGTAGGTCCATACACAGGCTTGAGTTATGTGTCTGGGTCTTTTGCACTTCTGGCAGAAGAGATTTTTCTTTACTCCCTTAACCTGACTGTTCTTTTTTTCTTTTGTTATTTGAAGCCACTGGATTCAAGTAAAGACTCGCCCCTGGTGACATTATGTTATGGACTGTGTGTTCTGGGGCGGAGAGCATTGGGAACAGCTTCACATCATATGTCTAGGTAATGAAATATTGTTGTTGAGGTAATAAAATGTTATTGTTGTAAGCTTACTTTCCTCAAAATCCCTCTGGTTCCTAGGTTAGGTCTTAAATGAGTAACTCTTCATGATCAAAATGGATACTTAATGTCACCTTTCCTTAAACTGGACAGATACACCATGTAACTTGGCTTTGTTACTTGGCAATGAAATGTAATGAAAGAACAGCAAATGAGGGAGAACTTGAATTTGAGCATTTGTTTTATTGCACTAATGTAAGGCGAGAATTCCAAGGTGGGAATCAAGAATTGGTTGAGTTCTACAAGTAAGCTCCATTCCCTGCTACAAGTATGTGTCCTGTATGGAAATTGGGACAGCTTCTTACAAGGAAGAACATGCATGTCTTGTTGGAAGTTATATCAGACCATTATGAGAAGTTCCACAGTTCAGCTGCCTCTGTGACAAGCAGTTGTGTTTTGCATAAATCTCCTTCAGCTCAACTCATCACACAGCAACCTCTTTCTTGCAGACTGATGTCTTCAACTTACTTTAGAAAGCAAGAGTAAAATACAGTTGTATGTTTCAGGTAATCACAGGGTGATGGCTGAAAAGGCATATTTGGATGTGGAAGCTGTTGGTCAGCTGGGTGCCAACTGCAAAGCTTGGTTTACTTTCAGAAGGTCTTATAGATATGCAGTTAAAAGAGTGATGAGAGCATAGTTGATTTTTCAACATTGTGGTATTAGTCCTTGAAAAGTTTTCTAGTTAAAAATCTTCAGAACAAGCTCAGGCATTTCCTCAGTGTTCCTGTTTACTTGAGTTTGTGTAAATAGTCTGTTGCATGTATGGTTTATTCATTACCTGTTCAGTGAACACAGACATTTAATGACCAAGCTTTGCTCACACTCATGTCCTTACTAGTATGGTCTCTTCTCCCTGTCTTACCCTGTGAGTTGTCTTTTTATAAAGAAAAATTGTGTACTTCTCGGTACAGCTCAGTATTTTCTGCTCTTTTCAATGATGATACTTGTGAATATGTTTGTATTTCTGTTCATGTTCAGGCTGGTTTTTATCTTTTTTTTTCTCCTTTCCCCTCAACAGTAATCTGGAATCCTTCTTGTATGGTCTGCATGCCCTATTTAAGGGTGACTTCCGTATATCTTCAATTAGAGATGAATGGATCTTTGCTGACATGGAATTGCTGAGGAAAGTAGTGGTTCCTGGAATAAGGATGTCACTTAAGCTACATCAGGTGAAAACATTACACAGGAAGATGTGTCGAGTTCTTTTTATTTCTCTGTGTTCTTTTAAAAATAAGTGTCTGGAAGAGAGAAAAGAGGACAATAAAAGGGCATACGATAGAGATGGACAGCTGAAAATGAGGGAATATCATGTCTTGTCCTTTATTTTCTTATAGTTCATGTGGAAGTTGATGTAGAAAATAAAGGGAATGCAGCTTATGCGCAAAGCTTGAAAATTATATCAAATGTCAATCAGACACATGAAGCCCTGTCTGATATCACCCTAGAGATAATTCCCTTATGAACTGTGTCTCCTGATACTTTCCCTTATTCTTCCCCTCCCAACATACATATAATTGGCCCAAAAGGTTATCATGCCATTCAAAGCTTCAGCCCTCCTCCAATGGTGGTAGTTGTTCTGCTCTTGTCTGGGAAGCGTTGTAATAACAGACACTTGGGCATTACTTACTGATCCCATTGGTAAGGTTTCAGGCGAGGGTAAGAAGGTTGTATTTCAGTAAGCTGAAATTGGGATTGGTCTTTATAGTGGGGGGTGAGGGGGGGGGTGAAGATCAACAGATCTCAAACAATCTCAGATTCTGTCCAGTGCATCTGTTACCTGAGCCCAGCAAGTACGACAAAGCATGTACTGAGTGATAAGCACTTTGTGAGATGGGGAAAAGTGTTGGTACTCTAAAAGAACAGGTTGCTTGAAAATCTTAGTAAGTGGGCAGATCTTAGATGCACTTCTTTAATAATTAAAGTTTCTTGTTTTGCCTTCATTGCAGACTTTAGAAGTTCCCCAAAACCAGCAGTGACTGAATAAACTCTTTCCTGTAATACAAACTTTCTAAGCAGAATGTGTGTGTTAGGAGTACATGTAGCCAAGTAGAATAACTACAAAATCACTGTTGAAACCAGCAGAAGTACCTCGTCAGCAGTTCTGAAATGTTCTCAGTATATTTGGGTTACTGTGCCAAATGGGCTTGAATCAAGTCAGAGAATGAAAAGGGAGATAAACGCAAATATCTCTAACAATAAAAATGAATTTTTCTGAACATTGTTGTATTAACCAATAAAGGATGATTTTGTTCACTTGCAGTGCAGTAGCATATTGAGGCTTCAACCAGTATTGGAGATCTAGTTAACCACTGTTGTCTATTTTTTTTTTTTTAACTAGAAAGTAACCTGACCTAGTATGGAAATGGACTTGCAAATTTTGTGTTTCTATTTGACTGGTAGTTATGTGAGGGTATCTGATGCTGAAATAGCCTATTGTTGAGTATTAATGTTAACTTTTTAGTGGAAAACACAGATAAACCTTAGTGTTTTTCTTATTACAATTTTGATATAACAGTCTTGGTGAATAATGAGTGCTTCTGTGTTTTTCAGTTGGAGACTTGCGAATAAGCAAAGAAACTAAAATGCTTCTTTAGGCAACAAACAGAAATCTAGTGTAAAACTCTGTTAGAAATTTACTTGAATCACTAATAGGCAGGTCCTTCCAATCATTTTGGCTTGAAGTTAAAGGAGGCAAACTCAAGCAGAGAACACTAACTTTTTGGAAAAGAGGTCATCTTTAACAGTGTTCTTTAGTAGGTACCTGATATTTTTTATGTCTAACTTTTGTGTAAGGCACTGAGCCTTTCCAGGAGTTTGAGGTGTGAAATGTTTGATTTGGGCTTTTTTGTGGCGTTGCGTTTTGTTTTGTTTTGGGGAGCTTTTGTGGTTGCGTGTTAATCGTATCTTGCTGAACATGTTGCCTTGGAAACAGGATCACTTCACTTCTCCGGATGAATATGATGATCCTTCAGTCCTTTATGAAGCCATAACAACCCACGAAGAAAATCTAGTCATAGCCCATGAAGGGGACCCTGCTTGGCGGAGTGCAGTTCTTTCCAATTCTCCATCCCTCCTTGCTCTGCGCCATGTGATGGATGATGGCACCAATGAATATAAAATCATTATGCTGAATAAGCGGTATCTCAGTTTCAGGGTCATTAAGGTAAGCTTTGTGTGCATTCCACAGCATGGTAGTATGTTGTGCTATATTTTAATAACTATATCAAACAGCTATTTTAATCCAAAAAATATCTTTCTTTGTCACAGATCTGTCATTGCTAGAGTTGTTTTTCCTTAGAGAGTAGAAGTACTTAATCAGAAAATCAGTTCCTGACTTAAAATATCTTCTATCTTATCCCATTCATAGAGCTGCTTTCTACTCACTATCACAGCCTGCGTTCATAAGTTCAGCATTTTAAAGAAGCAAATGTGAATGCTTGCAGTTCTGCAGTGCAATATTCGATACCCTTGTGAAGGCCTTGGTGCAGCAAATCAGTCCTAACAGACTCTTGTTTCCCTTTCTGACGTAGCCTTTCTGCCTGGCTTTTGCAGGTGAATAAGGAGTGTGTGCGTGGCCTGTGGGCAGGACAACAGCAGGAGCTTGTCTTCCTGCGTAATCGTAACCCAGAAAGAGGAAGTATCCAAAATGCAAAACAAGCTCTGAGGAACATGATTAACTCCTCTTGTGACCAGCCTATTGGATACCCAATCTACGTCTCACCTTTGACTACTTCCTATTCAGATAGTCATGAACAGCTTAAAGAAATTCTTGGAGGAGCTATCAGCTTAGGAAACATCAGAAACTTCATAGTGTCTACATGGCACAGGTGAGCTGAGGGAATGACTTCCCATTAGTATGTGTTCATGCTCTCCTATTCCATTAACTAGTGTTGTACTTGCCCAATACAGCATAATTTATAATACTTAGTCACATAAAAATAAATATGCCCTGACTTTTTATTCAGGCACATCTATAGCATAAGGCAACTGCTGTGCTACAGGATTAATCTTCAAGGCCTACAAGTCAAGTGTCACAAGCTATGTAAATGAGAGCTCAGAAGAAACCAGGACAGAAAGTCCAGATGCAAGAACTATGGTTCTAATGTCAGGTCTAATAATGAGACACAGTGTGACTTCTGTATTATTTGGTTTCAATACCATCACATTTTTTGTCTATAACAACATCTTTACAGAATCAGGGGTACTTGATAAGCTTCCTGACTGAGAAATATTTAGCATCCAAATACCAATACTAATGTTGTTAGGGTATGCTCACACATAGTAACACAAACTTTAGCTGTTGTTCAGAATTTTGAGAGTGTATATAGGTAACCTTTATGTCAGAGCCAGAACAAGTAACTGGAGTGAGAGTAAAATAATTCTCCTTCGATGTGACCCCTCAGTAACCCAGTATAAACTCTTGCTGTGCTGTGTTTTATAGGCCATGAGAAGTTTTACTCCACACTCCTTATGACTGTGACTCCAAAAGCAAGTGACAGGTGCATGTAGCATTCAGAAATGTATGTCCCAGTTCTTTCCAGTTCCAGGAGCTGGTGCTGTAGTTGGAACACTCCATAACTGTTCTGATGGTCATATTTCTTCCAACATATTTTCTTCCAACAGTCCTGGATCACTGGGGAGGTCCTATATGACTGGAAATTGGCAAATATCACCCCAATCCATAAAAAAGGCTGCAAGGCTGACCCTGGTAACTACAGGCCTG
>JANHFX010004042.1:0-10410 GCA_027560015.1 Chloroceryle amazona
CTGCCGGGCTTTGCCGGGCTTTGCCGGGGTCTGCCGGGTTTTGCCGGGCTTGCCCGGGCTCCCCCGGGGTTGCCGGGGGCTGGCCGGGGTTGGCGGGGGCGGCCCGGGGCGGGCGGGCGACCGAGGTGACCCCGGCGGGCGCGCAGGGTCGGGGCGGGCCTGACGCGGTGCGTGCCGCCCGCAGCTGGACGAGACGCTGGCGGAGCGGCTGTGGGGGCTGACGGAGATGTTCCCCGAGAGCGTCCGGTCGGCAGCCGGAGCCACCTTCGACCTGTCGCTGATGGTGGCGCAGAAGATGTACAGGTGAGGGAGCGTTGGGCTGGGCGGGACTCTCTCGGGAGTGGGCTGCCCGGTGGGGGCGGAGCGGTTCCGCCGGCTCCCGCTGCAAATGCGGCCGCGGGTAACGCAGTGCGGGGCGGGAGGGGAGCCGCAGGGCCGCGGCTGTTGTGTCTCGGTGGCGTCGGCAAAGCCAAGTGGCGAGGGTCGGGGGAAGGTGTCGCCGCGGGGTTGGGGATGGAACCAGGAGAAGGCTTTTGGCTTTTCCTTTTTTTTGGAAAGGAAACAGCAAAAGCCTGGCACTTGTAAGAAGCAGCTAAGGAGATGATTCTTACTACTACTGTGCTTTCTCCTCCCTAGATTCTCTAGGGCAGCTCTGTGGATTGGGACCACCTCCTTCATGATTCTGGTTCTTCCTGTTGTCTTTGAAACTGAAAAACTGCAGATGGAGCAACAGCAGCAGCTGCAGCAGCGACAGGTGAGGTGGGAACCCCACAGCTCTCTCTCCCAACCCTTCATGGTTGGCTCAGAGTGCCAACACCTCCTCCCAGTTACAGTTCATTCTGCATTTTGTCCTCATTCATCCCACCAGATGCTCTTGGTTAGATGTTCTAGTGGTATGATCTTGCCCATCCCCAGTAACAGGCTGGTGGCAAACTCTGTCAAGCACAACCTAGCTTTTGCTGGACTGAAATGCATGGTGGGGACTGCACACAGGCCCAACACAGCAACGCCCAAACCCTCACCCTGTTTAGGCATGGTGTAGTCTAAAGTGATTGTCAGAACAGGGGAGGAACCAACTACTTTCGGCACCATGCAAGCAGCAGCAGGAGGGGAGGGCAGCGTGTGGCAGCTGTCCCATGTCCTCGCAGCCCCTCAACTCACTGTTTTCCTTCCAGATCCTCCTCGGACCCAACACAGGGCTCTCAGGGGGAATGCCAGGGGCCCTGCCTCCACTGTCTGGAAAAATCTAATTTGTGGAAGCTGCGTTGGATTTGCATCATGTGGGAAGACCTTGAGATTATGGTATATTGAACTGTTGATTTGTTGGGTCAGGGCATTTGTTTGTTTGTTTTTATTTTCGGTTCTCCTTTGGGACATTGACCTGCTCATAATGAGGGGGAAGCCCTCTCTGGACCTGATGACAGCTCCTATCTGCATTCTCCCCCATAGAAGTCCTGAGTCTTTCCTTTTATTCAGTCAGTACACTAGAACCAGTTACAGACTGGAAGCAGGAGAGTTCCTTTTCCAGCCTCCTTGCCCCACATATCCACCCTGGGGCCTAGGTCAGGTCTCACAAGGCAGCAGTAAGACAAAACCTATCTTTTCCTGGCTGACTCGGAGCCAAAGGACATCAGTGCCAGAAGGAAGAGTGACTTTCCCGGCCAAGCAAAGGCAGAAGGGCTGGGGGTGGCTGTGCCCATGGAAAACAGTCTCTGGGAAGATCCATCTGCAAAAATACTTTCACTGCAACTTCACGCCTGTGTGTGCGCACCTAAGAATGGAGGGAGCAGCAGGCCAGGTTCAAGATGATCCCGTCCATGCTGATCCTCTGCCTCAGAAAGTAGAACTTCGGCTATCGGCTGCGTATTTTTTTTGTATCGAGTATTAAATAAATCCAACCCGAGCAGCGTGGTTTTAATAGACGTCTTTGAGGGAGGCTCAGTTTTTTCATAGCTGTCAGTAGTATTGTGTGTGGAGACCCACAGGTGGCAGTGGGGGAAGGGATGGACCACCTTTCATATGTCAGAGAAAGCTTTGCATGCCTTGAGAGAATTCTCAGAGGTGACTCCACCTCAGCACTGAGTGACTGACTTTCAAGGTTATTAACTCACAGAGGGCAGTTTTATAACCAAAGAAAACCAATATTTATTTTTCCTTTATATACTTTGTTACAGAACAATTCAGTTGAACATATAGAAGTGAGAGGATGTTTATATGGAAACTTTTTTTCAATTTTTAATATTTGGTTAAACAAAATAACATCTCTGTAAACAAACCCAAGATGAGGCTCTAACAAAACCAAACAAGCAAGAAAACAAAACACAGGCTTCCTCACTCCCAAGTGGGGGGACTGGGCTCACCCTCTTGGGCCTCAGCTCCTATGGGCATGTGATCAAACACTTTCCGTTTACCTGAGCAGCTGGATCACACCACATCCCATCCCATCCCCCCCAGGGAAAGGAGCTGACATACAAGGAGAGGAAAATAGCCCCAAAATACTTTAAAACATCTTTGCATATTGTGCACTGATCCATTGGCTTGCAGTTTCCATGCAAACAGGGTTTCTCCAAAGTGCGACTTCAATCAGCATAGAAAATGTTGCTGTTGAGATTTATTTCCCCCCTTGAAGAAATGGCTTCAAGTCAGGAGCAGAATGCCTGTGGGCTGCGCATCCTGCCTATAAAGTGTTTAAAAACTCTGCCAGCTGGTGTCAGTCATTGATTGGAATGTGTTACAAAATAGGACTTCTAGAAACACTGGGTCTTTAAAAGCTAAGAGCCATTTGCCCTCAACTGTGGGAAGCTGTGCTCAAGTCTGCAGAACGGTGCTTGCCAGGTGTCCAGGGGTCAGTGAACAGCATCATCCCGACATCACAGGGCTTCTCTGTTAGGAATGTGCGATTTTGGTGGTCTCTCAGCTTTGAGCACCTGAGCATGCATTTTCAGAGCCCTCGAGAGAAAAGTAACTGAGAAAAGGTAGTTACAACCCCTCATTTCACAAGTGCAAACACCAGTAATAAGACTCCTGTACAACAGAGCGAGATCCTTCAAGCTCCCTTGTGTCCCAGAGATTGCTAATTAATTGAGATATCCCATGTGTACAGGAGGGAAGCAAACGGCAGCTTAGCCAGGAACACTAAACACAACAAAGTCTGTTCCAAATTCAGCATTTCCTCCTGCTGTGGAAGGTGTGACTGAGCTACAGCTCAACCAAGTGACTGGAAAACGGCTGGTGAAGATTCCCCTTGTGTCTCCATGTCTATGTGGGAAGGAGGGGAGGAAAAAGTGATTTGGCCATTAACGGAATGTTTGTCGACCAGCACTTAAAGGCTGGTTCAACTACCAGGCCAGGGTCTCTCCTACGACCCAAAGGTTCTGGGGGACCCTCTGCATCTGCCACATGGTTGGCTAGTAACAATATAAAGGGCAAGAACTGACTTATGAAGGGTTCCTTCCTCAGCTGATTTTTTCATTGTTAACTTCACCTCTTTCTGGGACATTCTGCATACAACTTGTGACTGCGGGCTAGACTTCTGGAAAGAGGAAAATAAGAGGGAATGAATTCCTCTCAAAACCTCTCTCTGAGCAGCCCCTAAACCACTAGGTAACCATGCAGAAAACCAAAACAGATGTTAAAAAAGGGAAAAGAAAACAAATCCCAACATAGCACAAAGAAGCCTCTCTGCAGTCCAGAAACTCGATACTCCTTGATTAGCCTACACTTGCTGTTTCCATGTTGCTTTCACCAGCTACATTCTGCTGAACAACCACTCACCAAGAGCATAAATCCCTGGAGACACTGGGGAAGAATCCTCTAGCTACCTGAAGAATTTCTTGAAAGATGACAGTTTTTATTATCATTTAAGAATTCCTGGTACAAACCATCCCTAAGAAGCAGAGGGTCATGCTGAGCACCATACCGTTCCTAGTGTTTGAGAGTGTCCTGAGAGACCCTTAAGAATTGTGAACATCTTCACGATGACTTGTTTTGGAGGGAGACTTGTCAAGAGGCGGCAGTGTGCTTGGCCCCTGCTCCTTCCCAGCAAGCCCCAGATGGAGCAGCGTCCCACCACAGGTGGCCTTCAGCCACGTGGAGAAAGGAAGGCCAGAGGCTTCCAGACAGCCTGGTCCCAAAGCCCAGTTTTGAGGTGCAATGCCTTCCAGCTAGCCAAAGGGCATGCAGCTCATCTGCCTTTGCGAGTAAAGTGATTGGCTTCCAGTTTCCTCCACTCTGCCCTCAATTCTTCCCCACGCACCACCCCCATGTCCTACGCCATTGCCCTATTGCACCAAGGAAGGAAGAGAAGAGCCTAACAAAGGAAATTCCAGACAAGAAGAGTTGGGGCACCAATTATCCAGGTTGCAGGATGCTGGGAGTTCAGTAAAGGGGAAGAGCTGTAGTGGGAGGACAGAGTCAACCCAGGTCACACATCAGCTCTCCAGCTCTGATGTGCTTCTACCTCCTCTGGCACCACCAGAAGGAGTTCACAGTTCTTTCCTCTCAGCTGGTGTTTCAAAAATTTCCTATCATAAAAAAAAAACCAGAAATAAGTGTTACTGAGTGTAGAACTTTGTCATTTTCTACAACTAACTTTGCAACCATACAAACATGACAATGGGAAGAAAACCCCACATATTGTTTTCAGTTATTGTCTGGAAAAACAAAACAAAACAACCAAACAACAAAAAAAATCAAACACAAGAACACCCCCCCAAAAAAAACCCAACATCCAAACAACAAAACAAGCTGCAGATACTCAACTTGCCCCACTAGATTCAACACAACTCTGCCTGGAAAATTATCAAAAATCAGATTAGACATGACCTTAACCTCATCAGAGGTAAGTCTATATAGATGTCACTTTCCAGTTCTCCAAGGTGACAAAATAGAATTAAAACCAAGTTCAGTTCCTTCAGACCTCCAAGACCAAGAATTCTATGGTATTTTAAAATAATTCTAACAAAGATGGAATACTTGTGTCAAAAACCAACCCCATCATTTAGATGCAGGTTGTAACAGCATCGTACCACTCGGTCATTTGACATTGTTATGCAGCTCCTTTCTGCCCATAAGCTTTTCCAATACCAGCCTTGGATTATCTCCAATAACTATGGAAGTCAAACTAAGGTTTTTCTCTCAAAAATCTTTATGCCCAGATTTCAAAAATTCCCTCTATTACTGCTGAAGAACAGCACACCCAAGATAAAATCCACCAGAAGCTCTGCACAGTAGTTCCAGAACTGCGTTGCTTTATCACAGAAGCTCAAAGATGGCATTCACTTTACCAAGACCTCACTGGCCACAGTAGGCTCTGAGAATACTATGTACAATCCCTACCTCACAAGAAGTCTAGTCAAGACAGTGAAGCTGCTAGTTGTCTTTAGAACAGTCTGGGATGGAAGCTAAACAGTCATAAGAGCAGGTGAGACTTTACAGGCAATGTAATTGCAATTACCATATCACATTAAGATGTAAGAGGGGATGGGAGTCAAGACAGAAGCGCAGCACAGACTTAGACAGCAAGTGGTTCCTGACCAGCAGCTTTACTGTCAGGAATAAGGCTGCGCTTTTACTGTGGAAAGCCTCTTGCTTGGAACATAAGCACAGGTCGCTACTGGAGAGGCAAAGGAATGCTCATACTCTCATATCTGAGGGGAGCGTGAAGCACAGCATGTCTTTTTGCAGGTGTCACCCACTAATACCAAACCTTGGCCTCTACCTTCATCATTAGTGACAAGAGACAGCCACCTAAGAGACAAAGTCAAGCTCTCCTGAGCTCACAGAGAATGCTCACACTGCTACTAAAAGCATTTTCCTAGCTTTGCACAAATGGGCCTTAAATCCAAGTGCAGACATGAGAACCTTATTACTCTCAAATCTTTGCTATTGAAGGTCAACCATAAATGTTTTAATTGATAGCCATTTAAGGACAGATTCCCCACCTCCAACAGGGAAATATTTGAGGAGGAACAAAAAGTCCTACCTGAGCTCACTTTCACCTCCAATCCATTCGGGCACCTTGAGTTTGGAGTCGAGGTTGTAGTAGGTGCCTCCCACCTCCCGGACGCAGATCCAGTGCTGTCGCTTCAGAGGGAGCTTCAAGGGGCCCCAGCAAAGGCTGGAGGGCAGATTCATGATGAAGCCCATCACATTAGACAGGGCAATGACATTAACATCCCTGAAAGAGTGCAGAAGACAAGACAGCAGTAAGATAATATTCTGGTACTTTAAATTAATCTCTTTCTCATTTTCTACAAGCAACAGCCATCTCCAGAATTACATGACTTCTCAGTACCTGCGCTTGTCCCACCAAACCGCCTCATAGCCTTTGGTCTGAAGCGCTGCCATGATCACGTTCACATCATAGTTCCCATTTCCCAGCATGCTCTTCTTGTGGGGTGTCACCATGGTGTTGGGAGACAACCTGCAATCAGAACAAGAGGCTGCTCTAGCGCAAGTTTGCCAAACCTGTATTCCACAGTTGGAAGGAGCTAGCTGCTGTATAACTTGAAGCTCATTTTGTATTTTAACATGAAAGCCCTGAAAAGGTCCCTTTCAACCCAAACGATTTTACACTTCCATTCTGTTCCCCCTTATCTCTCAATAAGGGTGTTGAGAGAGCTAAATAATGCACTAAGAATAATTTGGATGTACCCTCCACAGTTCCGTGCTTTGATGTGAAAGATACCACAGAGCAGGAAGTTCTTTCCCCCCCCACCTTGAACTGGTCCTTCCAAAGACACTTTTTCCCCTCAATTCATGGCTGGATCAAATGCCCGTTCACCATTTAGAACAACAGCTATCATAATTTCAAGATCTCAACAGCCAACACTAGTCTTGGTGACTGGATGAGATAACAAGAAGCAGGGCATGATGACTGTAGAAAAGGTTGCTCTCCCCCACCTCTCCCCCAGAAAAATGAAAGAAGCATTCAGAGGCAAGGCTGTGAAGGTATCTGAGATTTCTAAAGCACCGCCTTTGTTGCATGATAAAAAAATATCTGTTGTAGGATCTAAACAAATAACCTTACTGCAAACAAATCTTCTCAGCTTTAACCCATAAACCTGCCCTGACATCAAGTGCATTACTACAGTACCTAAAAATCCAGAATGACAGTCCATCACGTTACATGCAAATCCAGAAGGCGGCCTTTGCACAACAGCAGATAATGGATGCAAGGCATAAATTATGGAGACATGTGGCAAAGCCCCCAGATAGTCACTTCTATTGTTTTTTGTGTGTGTTTTTGTAAGGAGGGGAAACAATGTGGGAGTGAATTATTAGGAAGCTGACAGGTGGGCTCCAACAGCTGGAACAGCAAACTCTGGGGGGAATCTGTGAGCAGAGAACAGCAAGAACACCCAACCAAAGAAAGTCAAGCCTGAGAACAGATCTGGTGCGATTTGTTCTTTTGGTTTGTAAGGACTTGATTAGCTCTGCTGGCACAAGGTTCATGTGTTTCAGACCACCCAAACATCCACATTTCACCTGCCTCTTCCTTCTGTCAACTCCATCACCTCAAACTCCTGATGCACATTCTTTGATCAGCCTTAAGCACAGTGTAAGTTCTCTGGGCGTATTTCATCCAGTGAAGATCCCTCAGCCCTTCTGCATTCCTCCTCTCACAACATCAGGCTTTTAACAAGAATGGAGCAAAGGATTGAATAAGGAGTTTCAGACCAACCAAAACTGGACAGGTATCTTTGTATCAGCTGTGAGTTTTCTTGCAGTGGAGCAGATCACAGCAGAACAGCCTGGGAAATGAGTTAACTACAGAAGGGAGAAGAATCCAAAGCAACGTGGTAACAGAAAAAACTATTAATACCACCACTGGTCATTTCCCAGTGAGGCAGTGACATTTTCACAGGATCACAGTTTCCAGTCTCCTAAGCTCTGCTGTATTTTACTAATCACAGAGATGCAACTACAGCCTGACACAGCGATGCCAGCATCTCCATAATGTGTGATCACTTGGCTACAACTAATTCCTCAAGGTCTTTGCTTCAATCGGTTAACTCTCACGAGTTCCAGTGAGCCAGGAAAGCCTTCTAATTAACAAGAGTCCTTCGGGTTGCACAAGCACCCTCTTGTGGCACTGTTTTCCAGAGACAAGCTTATTTGAGAGCTGAAAGAACATATTTATCTTTGTCCTTTCCCGTAACTTTCAGAGCCCCAGATGTGAGATGAAGAGACCTGCAGAGGTGACACATTCACAAATCAAAGAACAGATAGATACCAGTGAGCAAGCTTCCACCATCTCCACCAAGAATCACCTCAAGGTCTCTACTCCCGCACACCTAAATAGGACCCACAATCATCAGCGGAAGGATTCTGATTTGACAAGGAATTGAGCTGCTTCCCCAACATTAATTTTTATCTAGACATTAAGCTGAGGAAGACTGACAAAGTTGGGCAGAAATACAGGTAATAAACCTCCACAGCTTTCTAAGTCAGAAGCTTTCATCTATGTGTTGTACTAACACTCAAAAATATGCAGTTGTCTTTCCTAATCAAGTCTCGATACAGACTTCAGTGAAGCGAAGAGATTTTGTTTGTATCCCCACACAACATTTGGAACGTACAATCTTACTTCCTGGAACAAAAGCCAGAGGAAAGAAGAGAGAAATGACTACAAAATGAAAGGAGAGCTTGGACAAAGTTTTGGCATACACTTGAGATGATAATCATCAGACAACACTGGCCTTACGCAATAGGATGCAGCAAAAGGGAGACTAATGATTAAGCAATGCAGTTCAATCATTCTTCGAAGGATGTGGTAAAAGCTACGGAAAGCTTAAGCTTATTTGTGATCTCGTTACCTTGTCAACACCAGCTTTAAAAAAAAAATCTCACGTTGCAACATTTTTTTAGAGTATTAAAAATATTCATCAGTCCTTTATCTGAGCCATCAACACACCAAATATTACTAAACACAGGAAAGACACAGGGAAAAAGTGATGTATAAAGGGCAGCTAAATCCACGCTTCTGGAAGGCAAGTCAAAGAGCTAGACACCAGTAGTAACCCAACGGGCATGCAAAGCTCACAGCTATTCTTATGCACAGGCCTATAGCTCATCCACTTCCAAGAGGAATTTCCACAGTACTGTGGGGCTGAATCAATCTGTGTATGCTGATCCAAATGTTAGTACAGAACAATACCAGGCTGGAATCAAAGACATGCTCGCCCTTCTAGGGCAAGGGGTCCAACAGGATTAACATCCCAACTCTGAGAGGTTTCATGCTTCATACTAATTCTCTCTCACCAAACCCCATTAGACCATCACACTCCTTCAACCACATGAACTGTCTTTGTTTCAGGCCAATAGCAATCCATCTGTGATTAAGATTCTGACAATTGCTGCCCTGGAATAAAACCACAGTCTTTACACTGGACAAAGGGAGCCTTGAGCCTGCCGCAGACCAGCTCCACTTTACCAATGGGAATTTTATTTTCAATGTTATTGTAAATAGCATCACAATTTGGTATTTCACCACACTTCTTTTGCCAAAGACAGGCACGCATTTGATTAGTCAAGCGTCGGTTCCACAAAGCTGCTGATTTTCAGGACAGCAGCAACAGGCACACAGCTCCCTGCTCACCAGCACAGGGTACCACAGCTGCCTTATCCAACAGTCCCTGTGTAACCACTGTCATGAAGCATGACTGCCTACAAACAAGAGGCCATCAACTGCTGGTAACAGCTATTCAAGTATAACTTATGCAGTAAGTACAACATCCACAGATTGAGTATCAGAGGAGACCCCATTTCCTATCTGATTACTTCATCAATGAAAGCTGATCACCATTTTCAAAGGCACGCTCAGAACTTCCACAAAGCATCGTAATAGCATAAAATAAACACTGGGCAAAATATGAGGTATTTTACAGGCCACATTAATAATTTACATTTATCACAGTAAAACTCAAAAAAACCACTTTTATTATCTGAAGCTCCTGAAAACATTTAACAATGCCACAGAAAACAAGGATCTAACTACTGAAATTAAATCCAGTTTGACAGAGTACACAGGGTCTTGCTGCATGGAAAAAAAAACACCCAACGTAATACTTGAAGAACTTAATCACTTGAATAGGGAGTCACTCCTTTGGCAAAGCTCCTCATTTCCATAAAACTCAGAAGTGTTGTGGTACTAAATCACGAAGTTTTTATGATGACCCATTTGTCATTCCTGTTGCCTTTACACTCCCAAGGCAATCCCAAAATCCGTTATTAGCATCAAGATAACATGAGGCAGGGGCAAAACAAGACAGGTAGAAGATGCATTAAGGTGGGTGGGAGAGAAGACGGCAGTCCAACCACAACATCATCTGCAGCCAAGCTCCTGTACCCAAAACTGGCAGTCAGAATAGCTAAAGTAAAAAGAGAATTTCTGCACGGGGCGGGGGG
>JANHFX010004043.1:0-18532 GCA_027560015.1 Chloroceryle amazona
TGGCCGCAGCCCGGGGCGGGGCAGCGAGAGAAGTTTATCCGGCGCTGGTCCGGTGGCGGGGCAGGGGCTTCCTTTCCCTCCGCAAACGCCGTCGGGAGGCAGGTTATCCGTCGTAATTCCTGTCCCGAACTACGGGCTTTCGCTTGTTTGCGGAAATTCAGGGCTGCTCCCCCCCTTGTCTGTAGCCAGTGGGAAGAACAGAAGGGTGGGTCTGCTTGTTCTCCGGGAATACTTGGGGGAAGGAATAGCATGGTTTTCCTTTCTTGTGCTATTGACTTGCTTCGTTGTTTCCCCTTAATTAGGGTGAAATCCGTGCTTGTTACCGCAGGCTTATGGTTTGGGATCGCTTATCTCCTCTTGCGAGAATGGATTTGTGTGCTCTGCATCGCTCTCCTCTTGAGCGGCTATTGCTGGGGGCACTGCGGTGTGGGGCCCCCCATGTGGCTTGACGTGACCACTCGTGGGGAAATGCCACCGGTGCGACGGCCGCCGCCGTGGTTTTTTTTTTTCCCGTGGAAAACAAGCAAGCGACGTAGCAGTTGGAAACTAAATCAGAGCAGGACTTGTTTGTTGCTTTAGATTTTGGTTTGGGTTTTGTTGTTAGTTTTGGTTTCGTGTGGTTTTATTTTTATTTTTGGTTTGCTTGTTTCTTTCTTGTTGTTTTGTTTTTTGTTTCACTGTGTACAGTGTAGTAAAATGCGTACTGGCATTTTTATAGCAGTGGAAGGTTGGGGGGGGGGGGGGAGGAGAAGCGGAATTGAGTACATGGAAAACCATCATCCTGCTGTTACATTCCCGATGCAGTAATGAAGAGTTGGCGAGGATGTTTTATTATAGGATACGCCGTGTCCTTTCTCCCTGAAAGGAAGGAGGTAGTCTCTGGAGGTACGTGTGATAAAAATACCAAGAAACTTGCAAACCATGCCACCATAATGCAGTATATAGTATCTGAGAAATGCTTTTTCAGGGAGGGAGTTGAAGCACTGTTACTATAAGATTGTGCTCTTGCATGGAATAGTCTCCCCCCTCTGGCAATGGTGTAGCTTTCAGAAAAGATTATTATTGCTAATTTAAGACCAAATACTTGCATTTGCTGAAAGAGAACTCTGCAAAATTGTCTATGTTCTATCTGTCCCTCAAGAAAGGCAGCTTATGTGGAAGAAGGGTTGGTCTTGTATACAGGGTTTATTTCAGAGGCAGAAGAGTAGTTCTCCGTGGTTCTTTGTTCTGATAGAGAACCTATAACTCTTTTAGTTTACTGAGAGCTAATGTGCTCAGATATTTAGTCGAGAGGTCAGATTTGCTCCTGGTTGTGCTGAAAAACAGCTGCAGTGCTTCTTACAAGCACCAGAGTTCTGCGGGACTAGGTGACTGTCTCCTTAGCCAGAGAATACTAGGATGCTCCTTTAGGGAAGGTGAACTCTCTGTTAGTGAAGCAGTTGAAAAGTCGAATTGGTTATGCAGAAATTGTTCGGTATTTCATAGAGTATATACTGGCTAGAGGATTAAGTCTCTAAAGTAATGGATTTCTTATTTTTTTTAATAGATAATCAACTATTAAAGTAAGGTGAAATAACTGAAACAAGAGCTGTTGTGCTCTCTTATGTTCTCTAAAGCAGCTTGGCTAAATGCTTCTAAAAAATGGTGAAGACCTGTTTTCCTTCCTCTTTAGAATATATCCAACAGTTTAATTTCCCACACAAAACTTTGGAGCTTTTAGTTGGTAACAAACACATCTTGTACAGTATTTAGCTTTATTTGTGGTAAATCAATTTTTTTAAGTATTAAGAAGGTGCCACATTTTAAAAACTTCAGGCATGAAGACAATTTTCTTTCAAACTTCTGGCGCTTGCAGGGTTTTTCTCCTCCTCCCTTTGTTCAGGGTCATTTCTGCTCTTTTGTGATTTTAAAAAGGTGAAGTTGCAGACCTGGCCTTAACCTTGCTAATCTATTTTTACATGTAAATGTGGAAATAATAGTAACAATGAACTCAAGAGCATCCGTGTAACATGTCATGTGGTCCCTTGCTATTTCAGTCTTGATGAGTGTAATTCGGATGTTAGTCTTCCAAGGTTCCGTTTGGCGTATGCATACTTGAGTGATAACAATGCAGAACATCTGCCAAAAGTGGGAATGTTGTGTTGAAATAATGTGTTGGGGTTTGGTTTGCTTGGGTTGTGTTTGTTTGGGCTTTTTTGGGGTTGGTTTGTTTGTTTTTTAAGTGCAAAATTCTGAAGTATAATCCATGGATAAAAGGGGAGATGTGAAAGACTACTAGTATCTTTTTTTTCCTGCTCCTTACCTCAGTCCAAAATGTTTTTTGTTTTTTTTTTTTTTCTTGTCAATATCATAGTTTTTACATGAGTTTTTTTGCATCTGAGATTCCCACAGTTGTTTTCATTATCTCTGTCACAGGTGACTGTGAAGGAATAATAATGTGACTGTGGCTTTTAAGAGTGCTGGTAAATACGTGATTAGATGTTAATGGTACCCAAAACTGCTGACTAATTTTGGTCACCATTGTTCATATTGGTTGGTCAATTCTGATAATGCTAGCAAAAGAAAGAATTTTAAATCAAAAAATGAGCTAGTATAATAATTTCACTATAAAATCAAAGCAAATTCTATGTAAACATTTTGACTGAGAGCTGTAAATGATGATTTATTTGATCTGTAATTATTTACAAATATTATCACAAAAATGTCAACACTTAAAAAAGAACTTAAGGGGGAAAGAAGAGAGAAGGTGAATGTTGAATATGAAATAAGGGCAGCTTTTTGATTTTTGAGTGAAATTCGACCTGCTTTAATAAACACTGCTCTTAGGAAAATGACACTATCAGGTCTAGCTTATGTGTGTGTAATTCCTCAGCTCCTCAGGCAAACAGTGCATGCTGCAGTGAAGTAAGTGCTAAACTTCTGTGAACCAACTTAGTATGGCTTGAAGTAGAGAAGGTGAAGGACATCCCTGAGCAAGATCATCATAACCTCAATTTCTAAAATAATATATTTATTGTGGCAAATATTTTGACAGATATGCTGTATAAGAGAATCCATGTGCTACTAAGTAAGGAGTTCTTCATAACTTCAATGCCTCAGCTTGCAGACAGTGATAAAGTTTTTTTGTACAATGCTTTTGAATGTAAGCATGACTCAAAACATAAGCGAAAAATGTCAAGTGAGGAGAATAGAAAGAATGTATATTTTTTTCTGATGAATTATAAGATGCAATTTTCAGGGACTTGAAAGAAATACTTTTTTTTTTTTTTCAAATTGGAATGGTCGGTTACGTTCTCAAGAAGTTTGTGGGGCATATGTTTTTTAATTCCTATTGAATTTTTTTTTCTTAAAGCAGCCTGGAGTACAGAACTCCAGAGTAGTGGAGCTGGAAGTGTTAGATTATAAAGATGTGGATAATACAAGTAAAGAGTGTACAACATACAAAAATGGACTTGCAAATAAAAAGGAAACTCCCGAGTAACTATTAACTAGAACAGTCTTTTTGACTAGAAACTTTGTGGGTTTTTTTCAGGTTCAGTTGTAACAGAAGAGTAAGTCAAGTCAACCAGCCTTACTACTTAGGAAATTGGAAAGTGTGGTAGAGTGTTCAAAAAGACAAGTGTATTTTTTCTGCATTGTATATAAAAGGCAATGTTAATAGTTTAGAAATTCATGTCTGAATATACATATAATTTTTGAAACTGGTATGGAGAGAAATGCACTTGTATAAAGGCATTAAGTGAACCAATATGACACTAGGAGAAGGAATAGGAATACTGTGGAAGGTATTTGAGAAGTTGGAAAATGAAACGTTGGTGAAGGATGTTGTAGGTGGTGTACCGTATGAAACTGCTCTGTGAAGAAACAGAGCAACTGCACTGGCAGAAATAACAGGGTACTCTCAAATAGAGCAGGTTAGAGGTAAACTTGGACTGTTTGATAATTAGGGGGGAAAATGAAGCCAAAGGTTTGTCAAGCCTGTACTTCAGGAGAACTCAATATATTAGGTGTGCTGTTTTGGAACAGCTTGGAGCTGTATTTTGTTGTGGCAGCTGTGTCAGGTTCAAGATCATTGTTTAACTGTTGCTCATGTAAAATAAATAAAATGTAGATGCTAACACTTCAATAAAATATTTTATATAGGCTTAACATTCTTGATTGCTATTAAAATACTAGACAAGACAGTTTTAATTTGTCTGTAGCTCTTCGTGGCAATAGTGCAGATTGGAGTTGCTCTGAAAGGAAGTGGTGTTAAAACTTGTGTGGGCAAGGTGAAAGCAGGTTATAGTAATCATAAATTATGGGATGAATGAAAAGTGAGGATGCCAGCTAACTTTTTTGGCCTCTGGTGTGCAAGCACTCCCATAAAGATGGAAGTCAAGTGGATTGTTTCTCGAGTTGTCAAGATCTGAATACTTGGACTGTTTTAGAAGCATTGTGATGGCTTTTTGGCCACTTGTGCTAGATAAAGGTTCAACAGTTTCTGTATTTAAAGAATGTGTTTCTCTTTAGCCTCCTTAATTTATGTGATGGAATGTGAAGATTGTTTGATATTGGAAAAAAAGGTTTTAGCAGGATTTATTTCTTGTGAGGTTAGTCAAATATCCCATGTAGAAATCCAGGTTGTTTTCTTTCTCATGTTACTTCCAGGATGATTCTGGAAAACAAGTGTTCTGCACCAGGAAGAGAAGTGTGCCTTGACAGAGCATCTGTATCAGTTGATTACGCTTCAGGTGCTGGTAGTAGAGCTTTTAAGGTATGAAGAAATCACAGGTGCAGATACATCTACTGTGAAAAGGGAAAAGGAATGGTGTTGTGTGTAAGCAGTGTGTGGGGCTAATGAGTAACATTTGTGGAGCTCAAAGGAAAATTGAGTTAGAAGCTTTAGAATTTGAAGTCTGAATCTCAGGTTTTTTGAAACTTAATCAGTAGTGAATGGAAGTAGGGTAGGAGAAATGCAAAACCTGGTTTGTGAACTGCTAGAAGATCATCTTGTTAAGTGTCAAGTACTTCCAGTCCTGTTAGTAAATATTGTCCTTTTTTTAGTGTTGATTCAGTTATCTGTTGAAGAGCAATAAACTTGAAGAGTATTATTTTCCATTGCTTGTTAACACCAGATTGTTGCTTGACCCGCTGTGTTGTGATTGCAACTTTGTCCAAACAGAGTTCTTTATCAGAAGGTATGGCTACAGACTGGTTAGGAAGTTTACAAGTAAGTGAGAGTGTGAGATGACTTACCTTTTCTACTTGCTCTTTAGTCCTGGTACGTTGCCTTTTAAAGATGAGCTGCGATGACAGATTACTTTGCTCTAGGACTGTTTGTGTCCATACTTAGACTTCTTATTTCCACCTTTGTTGTATTTAATCAAGATTATCTTATTTTTTTTAATCTTGATGACTGCTATACTGACAGGTATATAGGTACTAATGGAGAAATTCCTGTGAGGAGTTTTCTTAGGGACCTGATAATTGGGAATTATCTGAATGTCCAGATTTTCTTAGCAAAGAGTTGGTGCAATTATTTATTATATAATTATTTTCATATGCCATGTGGTCTTGGTTTTTGTTGCCTTTTGAAGAGGAGGTGGCGTACATGATCTTTAAAGGTACTTTCTAACCCAAGCCATTCTATATGGGGTTTTGTATGGTGTTTTTTTTGTAAGGTTAGCCCACCTAAACCAATATTTTTTTTAAAAGTATTCGTTTGAAGGGAAGTTCTGTTCAGTGCCTCAGAGATCATAGCTATTTGAAAGGGGGTACCTTTTTTTTATGGAGAGGATGGATAAGATGATGATTTACTGGATTAGACATGAGATACTTTAGGTTTTCTTGTTAGAGGTAAAGGGATTGTTAACATTATTCTCTATTCCTGGTTAGAAAGCAGATGGATTGTCTAGAGGAGTGTCATGGAAATATGGGAAGAAATCTCAAGAATAGCCAAGAAAGAAAAGATGGGAGTAGCTGAATGTGGATAAAATGCAAGGAAATAGATGAGCAGCAGCTAAAAAACAAAACATGCAGTAAAGACCATGTCGGGGAAAATAATTGTGTTTTCATTTCTCTTCACTTAATAGATAAAAAAAAGGTGTTATGTGAGAGCTTCTTGTACTTCCCTGAATGTGTAAAAATAGTAAAGGTATAAAATAGTGGGTTAAAATGAAGTGTACCTATATATGAGTGAGACTGTCGAGGTGGTTTTTGGCCAATATTTACCTTGTTCTGGAAACGTTTGGCTAGTGGTTGCTTCCTACACAACTTAGTACATAGGATCGTGGTGAAGAGCCTCAAGTCATATCACGACTCGTGGTAAAAACACCAAACTAGCTTTCTTAATTATCCAACAGATAAGTGCTTTCAAGAGTTATTTGTTTCCTCATGCTTTTCAGTTAATAAACTTTTAGACTTAAGACTGTTTCCGAAGTTAATTCTAAAACTGGTCTTCCTGCCTATGCGTTACCAATAGAATAAAATTAGCAGCAGGAACAAAAAAAATTCCGAGTTTTCAGACTTCTGTCCATGTCCTCTATCCTCCCCTTACCTCTCTTCCCAAGCGTGGGGTACAGAGTAGGTCACGTTTGACATCAGCATATTACCAAGAAGGGACTGTAAGCGTTCAGGCTCTGCTTTTATCAGTAGTGCTTTCTTCTCTTCAGTATTTTTTCTTCTTTTGTTTATCTAGTAGTGTACAGAAGTAAAAGCAATTAAAATTTTGTAATACTTTACAACAGCGTGTTTTCACACACTCAACATGAAGGCTGGACAAGTGTAGCTTGTCTTGAGTGGTGTGCTAGGATTAGTTGCAGCAGTACATAGCTCTTGCTGTTTCCCCACCCTGCCTCCCCCTGTGTTAGATTGTCATTATCTGGCATTTAAGGTATCTTTGTATGTCTACAGGGGATCGTTGTTTTCTCCTTCGCTATTAGTCAAGGCTGGTATAACGTGATCATTTTTCAACTTGGCCTTCGTATCTTCTGGGGATTAGTTTGAACAGAATGTTTTCCTTAAGTGATTGTTTAAAATATTTAGATGGTGCTAGTGCACTGTAAAACAGTGGCACATGCAGAATTTGAAGTCCTTGAAATGACAATCTCCAGTCAAAACCCATACTTGCTAAAAGGTGAATAAAGGCTAATCCAACAGGTCTTCTTAGTTGACAGATGAGTGGAAGAATCAAATGGAGCTAGCTTGATGAATTTGTTAGTTTCCAGTCTGCTATTTTCACTATCCCTTGAGTTACAAGATTACACATTAGTGCTTGATTCAATTATTTTTTTAATCCTTTTTTTGTGTGGGCATTCTTTACCCACTTCTTGCAATTCTTTACCCACTTGCATATGGTTAAGCTGAAAACCAGCTGGTGCGACAAGTGCTCTTAAGAATAGCCTATTGAATGAAGGTGTGCTGGAGACAATGTGGAAGAATTAGGATTATATTAAACTTGGGTAACTGACTTTACTTAATCTCTTCTTGATGTTCATAATTTGGTAGAAGAGAAGTCAGTTTAGTCAAGCATAAGTTAAATTACATCAAATGCAAGTAAGTTCTTATAACATGGAAGCTGAGGGGGCAAAAATTTTGACTTGCACTAACTTGGGGTAGTTGTTTTCCCCCCCAAATTCTCTTTTTACTTGCTTCTACATCACCTGTTGGCTATTGCCACAGTAGCAGAGTTAAGAAAGTATATTTTAAAAGTTTGAGTAGAGGTCAGAGAAGCAAAGATCAAGAACTGTTAAGCTTAATTGCATCTTTTGAACATATTAGTAAAGACTGATAGCATTTGCATTATAGAAACCCACTGCTGCTGCTTCTGTGCATGGATGCACTTCTGACTCCATAAGGTATACTTGCTTGAAACAGAAATAATGCAATTATGACATCATTAAGGTACTTCACCATTTAAAGAGGTGCTACAGCTCTGAAGAAATCAACTATGAGGATTTCATCATTCTGACAATACCATCACTTATATTTTAGGAGATTTCAGTGCCTCCTGTTGAAGGTTTGAATGTGTTACTGGTAGTTGAGGTTGCTTAAAATAGGCTGCCTCTGGTAACTAGCAAGTTCAATATACCCACTGATGGAGGATATCCTGTATAGGAAGTAGTATACCAAGGTCTGCATAGAAGTGATTGAGCACTTTGTGGTGTCAGAGGTAGTTCAAGGTTCTGCACATAGTTTATATGACAGGGGAGTGGAACTAGACTATCTTTCAAGTCCCTTCCAAGCAAGTCTATGTTTAAGACAGTTGTTAAATTTAATGACTATAAGATAGTAAAGCTTTTGACTACAACCAGTTACCATGGTTAATGCACTGTTCTTTTCACGTGAACGTATAATAACTTAGGTTACCTTTTGTCAAAGCAGTGTAATCCATTGTCAAGAAAGTTTTGTGTAAGCTTGACCTTAGATACTGTGAAGGTTCTACTATGAGTGCTCTGCCTTACAGAAAAAGGATAATGGGACTCTATGGAACTTTTAGTGAAAGTTTTCTTTTTGTTGCTGTTGAGAGGTCCTCCACAGGTGTCTTTTCCAAGACTCAAAAGGCATGGCTGAGGTGTGGTGAAATAATGTGGCTGCAAATAAGGTGAAAACTCAAGTACGGAGGGAAGAGAGAGTTGTGTCGTCTCCACAATTTGAGACTGGTCTGAAAAGAGGTCCTAGATTGGCTGTTTTAAGTGTATGGAACAAGACTGTGGTCAAAGGAAGCACAGTGACTGTTTCTAACCTTGAGAGGCTTTTAACAAGGTTTCCTAAAATATCCTGTAGCCAAATTGGAGAGATATGGTTTAGGTAAGTGGATTATTAAATAGAGGAAAAATTGTCTGTACCATTGGCCTTGGAAGGTTCTGATCAATTGTATAAGCTTGTTACTGGTGACATGCTTTTAAGGATTGGTACACTGTTGTCATTCCAGCCCCTCTTCCAGATCAGTAATGCACTTTAAAGAAGTTTGTGGATGCTACCACGTTGTGAGGGGCAGTTGATATGCTGGAGACTAGAGTTAGTCAAGTGGGACTATATGGGCTGGAGGAAGAGCTGGTGGAAACCTCATGAACTCCAGCAGAAGCAAATGCTGTCTTTCTGGGGCAGGATGACTCCATGCAGTGTTATAAAAGTGGTGCCATCTGATGAAAAGCAGCCTTACTGGAAAGACCATACAGGTCCTTGTGGCTCAGTATGTGCCTTAGTGGTGTAAAAGCAGAAGAGTATACTGGGCTTGGTGAGCCAGGTGAAGGAACCAATTATTCTCTAGTATTCAGAGTTTGTGAGACTGCATCTGGAGTACTGTGTCCAGCTTTGTACTCCCAAGTACAAAGCAGATACTGAGGTGTCTGTGGAAGGTAATGAAGATAGGCACTCAGCAGCACATGATCTATGAACTGGGGCTGAGAGTGAGTTTGTTCAGCTTTGGAAAAAAGAGTCTGAAGTAGGGGTCCTAATTGCTAGCTGTGGCTGTTGAGTAGGAGGTGAGAGAAGCAGCAGACAGACTCTCCTTAGATATGCCCAGGGGAAGAGTAAGAGGCAACAGACAAAAGCTACAAGAAGGTAAGTTCTAATAATGTGTTAGCATTATGTTTTACCCCAAAGAATGAAGCTCTCAAACAGGTTGTGGAATCTCTGTCCTTGAAAATATTCAGAACCTGACTGTGGTATTACCCTGAGCAACTTGATCTGACTTCAAAGTTAGCCCTGCTTTCAGCTGGAGATCAGATAGAATAACCTGCAGAAGTCCCTTTCAGTCTAAATGAGACTCACTTATGCACGAGTAGGCAGGAGCTAGTATACCAGAGTTGCTAGCACTGGAAGAAAAGTAGTAGTTGGAAATCTTTTTCTATTAGGATGAAAATGTCCCAATAAAGCTGGAAACAAGTTTTTCCTGTAAAGCAATTTGACTGCTAAAAGCTTCCGTGAAAATGGGATCCCACTGTTAACTCCTAATACAAGTACTGACTTACAGAGAATTTCTTAAAGAAGGACTTGCCTGCATTTCTTCTGTTAGATCAATAAGCAGCCAGTAAGACCAGTCCCTTACAGCACAGAGCTGAGTGGCAACGCAGTAGATACTGAAAATGTCTTTTGGCAGTAAATGGAGGTGCTACTATAAAGTATTAATATGCATGGCAATGGGTTCCCTAGGCTTACTGTCTCGATGCAGTTTCTGAACAAAAAAAGGGTTAACTGCTTGGAATAGCTTGCAGTGGAGGGTGGCCTTAAGAGCTAAATAAAAAGCCAGCAGTGTCAGCAATGCAGGGGGCAGCATGCATCTGCATAACTTTGCAGTGTAAGGGTACTCATCATATCTTGACATGGACAGCTGAGACTTAGGCACTGCATTTTATGATTTGCTGCTCCGGCTTAATTGTACGGGCGCAGTCGTTAAACGCGGGCAGATCACTTTTTCAATTACTCAGGAAGTCTGAATGTTAAGTTAATGTTTAGCTGCCTTTTGGAACTGACTGGAGACTTTGCTGCTTTATGTAGAGCGAAGTACAGCCTCTCTTCTCCCTCCCCCAGACCTCAGTTCTTCCTAGAGTAGGTGGTATGTGGAAAGGCAACATAGAAAAAGGAGTCATCTGCTTAAGGGAGTTGACACTTTCCTGTGGTTTTAAGGTCTTGTCTCTTTAGAAGGATATCAAAGATGTCAGTGTTCCTCACCAGTTTTTGTTTTCTAACTTCAGTGTAGGAGGGACAGTTCTGGGGGCAGGAAATACTGAATTCTTACAGCTGTTGCTTTACACTTGGCAAAATTTCCAGTCCTTCCTTAAAATTAATTTCACAAAAAACTAAAATAAAACCCAAATACCATCCCGCCACCACAAACCCAAAATCCTGATACTTGGATGTTTATTTCAAGCAATTCAGAGTTTTTGCTTGTACAGAATTTTTTTCCAGCTTATTCTTGACCTTCTGTGTGGACTGTGTACACTCACAACCAGATGCAGTGGGCAGTCTGAGCATGCTGTGTCCCTTTCTATTTGACTTTAATTTTTGCTTTAATCTTCATATGTAAAATTAATATCCCATTAAATATGTCAATACAACAGTGTTTTTCTATTTTTGTTCAGCCCCAAATGGCTGAAATGCCCTACATAGTTGTTGGCTTTTTTTAAGCTGCCTTCAGTTAGGAGGAGATTATTTGGGTGAAAAATTGTGCAACTGATGGTTAGTTGTTTCAGAGAATCTACAAGTTAACACAAACTATTGTTAATGTTTGGAGAAGTGGAGTCTTAAGAAGTGCAGTGTAGTACGGGAAGAAAAGTAAGTATGTAGGTGTGGAAAATTGCTATATAACTAAATAATTAAGTACTGCTGTACTGCTGCACATGCCTATAAATAGAGGCATGGAAATACTCTAATTCTTGGTTTAGGTCTTCATTACTTGTCATAGCCAGCTGACTATATTTGTCTTGACTACAATTCCAACAAGTGTGCTCTGTGGTCTTGTAGTTAATATGTAGACTCTGGCCATTGCAGCTTCTTGCCTTGGACAAGGAAGACCTCATACCCACCTTCAAAAAAAGGAGGATCCTGCAACCATTGAATTAGATTGGAAGAGACCCTTAAGATCATCAAACTACAGCCTGGTCAAGCTCGATTCAGTCCCTAGAAAGATTATGGAGAAAATACTCTTGTAAACCTTCTCCAGGCACATGAAGGGCATAAAGGTGGTTGGGAATGTTTTGAAGGGTGGAATTCTGTTGTACGGAGTAACTGATGTCTGTCAGTTGGTTGGTACTGGCACAAATACTATTCCATGTCTTTGAAGGTAGGATATAGTGCTCTCAGTAAGTTTGTGGATGATACCAAACTGGAGTATAGTTGATACTCTATGAAGCAGGACTGCTATTTCAAGGGACCTCAACGTGCTGGAGAAACAGACTGGTCATCGCTTTTAATCAGTAATGGCAAGTGTGAAGTCCTACATCTGAACTGGAATCCAGTGGGCTGGAAGGCAGCTTAAGAGGCACAGATGGGGGTCTTTGTGAACAACAAGTTGAATATGTATCATCAGTTTACCCTTCTATAAAGGAAAGACTGTATCATCTTGGGCTGCGTTAAGCATGACAGCAGGTTAAGGAAAGGGATCCTTCACCTCTATTTGACATCGGAGCACTGTGCAGTTTGGGGCTCCCTAGTACCAGGGAGTCACCAAAGCACTGTAGTGATCCCAGTGGCAGGCCACCGTGTCAGCTGGGTGTATAACGCTGGATATATGAGGAGAGTCTGCACGAGTTGGACTCGATCGACCTGGAGAAGGGAAGGCTGAGGATGAGGAGGTGTTTGTTATTGCTGCCCGATGGGAGTGTGTCGAGAAGATGGAGCCAGGTTTTCTTCAGAGGTGCAGCACAAGTGGATTGGAAACCAGCTGGAATATGGAAAATTCCAAACCAATATAAGGAGAGAAGTACTTCTCTGCGAGAGAGATCGGGCACTGGAGCAGGGGCCCAAAGGGGTTGAGGTATCTCGTTCTATGGCAATACTCACAACTGGACTGGATGAATTTCCAAGCAATCCTAAGATGACTGGGCTGACTTTGTGCAGGACTAGGTGGATTTTTAGAGGTCCCTTGCCTCTTTACATGAAATCATTATTCTGTAAATCAACACTAGAGCTTGTTTGCTTTTGCCAATGAGAAATGCACTATGAAGAAACCTATACTGAAGAGTTGATTTGTATTTGTGGTAATTTGCAGGTGTCTTGGTTGAAAATGATGAATATAGGTTATATCTCAGACATGACTTGCTGAACATTCTGGTGACATCACAGGTTTTCTGTGAATCTATTTTCCCTACTAACTATTACTGATAAGTAGTGTTTCCTCAGACTTGAGCATTCTGAATGCCTGCTTCTGATAAAGTAAGAATGATTAGGTGAAGAATGCCTTGCAGCTAGTAATTTATACTTCGGTGTAGACACGATGTCTATTTAATCTAGAAACATAAATGTTGCAGTTTGCCCTTATGGTTAGTAAGGCAGTGTATATATCTGTGCCTCTGTAGCAGAAGAGTGGCTTTCTGTGTTACAATGAAAGACCGCAAACAGCAATGACAAAAATACTATGCTGATAATTTCGTCTTGGGTTCTGATTGCAGTTGCCTTGTATTTCTGTTAGTCTGTGTAATGGGAAGTTTATTTTATGGTAGTACTGAAACAACCACGTTCAGGAAGTTTGTTGGATTTGGGGTGTGGCTTCTGCAACACCAACCCATGTTTTTGCAATTTTGTCTCTAGGTGGAAGAGGCTCTGCTGTCATGTCATTGATAACTCCCAGATGTTTGAAACGACTCAGGGGTGATTGGGCATTAACTTTTCAGATGTCTGTGTTATTTTTTTCTTCCTGTCTTTGGGGACCAAAAAAAAAAAAAAACAAAAAAACAAAAGGCTGGCAGGTATTGTGATAGCACAATATAGCATTAAATTCTGGGTTTGGGTTTGGGTTTTGTTTTGTTTTTTAGCTAAGGAGTAGAGAGGGTTGAAGTCTGGAAGGAAGTGTGTGGGGATATTTACCTGATCTTCGGCTGGCACTCACTGCAGTCAGTCTGGATAGGCCCTTTTTATGGAGAGAATTCATGTAGTGGAAGCTGAAGTTCTGGGTGGTTATAAAGAATAGTAGAATCTTGTCTTATTGCATTTCCTGCAGTATGAGATGCCTTAAGTAGACATAATTGCTTGTTGCTAATAGCAAGTTGGAATTAAGAAGTACTTACAGTTACGGAGGACCTTATAAAACTGAGGGATGGAACAATGAAACAAGCTGAAATGTAGATAGATGTTCAGTGATGCCCATGAGGCCTCATTTGTGGAGCGGAGGAGTAAACCTCATATATTGCTGCCTCTGAGATGACTATTCCTATACTTGGAAACAAGAACTTGATTATGTGGTTTTTCTCTGTTGCCTCTGAAAGGCTTTGGGGGGGCACATCAAGTGTTGAAGTAAGAGCAAGCCAAAAAACACAGTGTGCGCTAACATATAAATAGGTGGCTTGAATTTGTCATTCATATACTCTGTTCAGTTTTGGTCCCTTGATCTTTAAAGCAAACAACCCCCAAAATACAGCTCTGGAGTGGGTTCAGAGGAGGGCAGCAAGGATCAGTGGTATGAAATTTGGCTTCTGATTGAAGTGCCTGAGACTTGCCAGTTGAGATGAGGTGATGTTTTGGTGTTCTGTGTGGGTTTTTTTTTGTGAGGAGGGGAAGAGAGGGAGGAATATGGTAGACGTGAAATCATGAGTGGTGTGAACAGTATATGTACAGTATAAGGAATAGGGGCTCGTCAGATGAAGCTAAAAAGGAAAGTTGCAAGCAAGGAAGGAGTTTTTAGAACTGATGGCAAGATTGCTGGCACTCCTCATCATAGGATGCTGTGGATGCAGAAAGCTTGTTAAGTCAATAGGAGATGGATCTGTACATGCAAATTAACTCTCTCCTGTGTTATTACCTGTTTCTGCATGTGCCTCTTGGTAACCTTTTCCTCGGTGAGAGCACAAATCCTTATTATGATGGGCTATGCTGTTCAGTTTCTGGGTGTCAGAAGTATATGTGGAGTGCAGGGAACAAATATCTTCTATATAGAACTGCTATCTTGATCAAAGCATCTTCCCTTTTTGAAGCATTTTATCTAAGAGTTATTGAAAGGGGAGCCTACAGAGGTGATGAACCCCTGTTGACAAAAACTACTATAAAATGTTCAGGTCACACATTTGTTTGTGTAGTCAAATATCAGTATTTTGATGTATTCTTTTAATCTGTGCAGTCAAATATATAGGCAATCCTGCTGAAGTCAGGTGCGTCCTTGACTTACATGCTGCTCACACTTGAAGGAAAATCATACAGGAATCCTTGCCTCCATTGGTTTGTCTTCTACTGTCACAGTTGGCCATCTCAGATGGAGTTAGGAATGTGGTAGAATAAGGGTGACTTAAGCACATAACATTGAAGCTGCTGTATCACCGAAGTTTGGGCTGTAGACCAGAAGCTGTGGTGTTTTCCCTGGTTTACACTCTCTTAAGAGGAAGGAAGACTATCTTTGCCAGAGGTCTTGCATGACAGCAACTGCACATGCAAGGCATAAACTAGGTACTGTACTATTGTGAAACACGTCCTCTGTCATGACATTATTTTGACATCTGCTTTGAACTTAAAGCTTAGTAATACCAGTTTTGAAACTTACAGACTGAATTCTGAAGAGATTGCTAGAACTGGACTCTTTTAAAGAATGAGCTGATGTCCAGAAAGTGGTGATCTTTGTGTAATGTATGTAACTGTCTCTTATATCACGTAGGGCAGTTGGTAGGAGGTGATGGGGCTGACTTAAAGCCAAATGAAACTATGTATACTTCATGTATAGAAGGCAGAAAAGCTGAAGCAGAAACTGACTGAAATGATTAGGTGTTACACTATTTCCTGAGTGGAATTTCTGTCATCACCTTGAATTCACAGCCCTGCAAATAAATGAAGAAATTGAGCTTTTTAAAATCAATTTTAAGCAAGCAACATTGAACATACTTAAACATGAGGTTATAACCTATTAATGAACATACTCAGAGTGAGTTCCTTTTCTCAAAGCTGAAGGCTGTTACTTCTCAAGTGTTGGTGGTTGAGAATGAGAACTAGTTTAAGGAGCGATTTGACTATGTCACAGTGGCTCACTTGAGGACAAACAGATGGTAACAGAGACTTCATGTGGATTCACATATTCAGCCTTGGAGAGTTAAAAGCTTTTAGAAAAACGTGACAAAGCTGAATATCTGCTTGTGGATCAGAATGCAAGAAATAATAGAGAAGACTGATTACCTGCTGTGAGCTGTCTGTATGATGAGGAAGAAAGCCTTAGTGAAAGGACTAACTGGTAAGGATGCAAATAGAAAATTGAACAGGATGAATAGAGCATTCAAGGTAAACCCCAAATGCAGTAGACCTGAGGATGAAAAAAAGTCATTGAAAGTGCAGTCTTAATGAGTGAAATATGTGCTAGATAAAAGCACTGGTGCTTTTGAACACACAACTTAGGGTTTCATAATGGCTGGGGCTTTTGAGTATTAAAAATCAAATGAATTTGCCATCCTAAATGTCTTCTGAGTTAATTTCTTCTTTCCGTTTTTGATAATTTTTTTAATGTATAGCTCAGTTTGTTTCTTGATTTGCAAAGCAAGTGAGGAGAGTCTTGAAACACAGCTGGAAAAAATGTGAATCAGCGGGTTGCTAGTAAGAGGACTGTGATTGGGACTTCTAAAAGCAATGTAGTCTGAAATTTCCTCAGAGTAGCAAGGTCTGAGCGAAGTAAACAATTGTGAGAAAATAAGTAGTATAAGTTTATTGAATGGCTTGTTGCAGACAAGCTCCTGAAAGCAAAGCTTATAATCAGCATGTGTCATGACACAGCTAACAAGAATTTGAAGGAAGGCCAGATTATTAATTTACTAAAAATGTATGTTAATAATCTTAAAGTGATTAGGCTGGTAAAATCCATGAACAGAAAAGATCACAACTCTACTCCAGTGCAGGATCAGCTCAGGTTAGTTTGAATGCTTGTTTTTCTGCATATAATGCAGTTAGTTGCCAGTCCCAAGATGCAAAACAAAAGCACAATGCTCCTTTTGACTTCCAGCTGTATATATATTAGATATTTTGGTTATGTGCTTAAACTGGATGCTGCATATGAGGACTTTAACCTTTTCCTCCAGGTTGGTTTGTCAGAATTATTGATTCATCTTTGTAGTTTCAGAAGATTTTTGAAGGTTGCCTGGAACTCATTAACAAACTCTCCAAATAAAGATTTGAGTTACATGAATAACTGCTTTTTTTGTATCTCTTTTGCCTTTTTTACTGTATTTATACTTATTGTTCTGGTACTTAGTGATTTACATTTATTTAAAGGGGAAAGTGAAGCCTTCTGTGGTGTTTGGGGAAAGAAAAAGGTGTATCTGTATAGATAACTTTTGATCTACTATTTTTACTCAATATCAGTTGTTTGGGTTGGTTTCTTTTTTTTTGTGTGGCTTTTTTGGAGGGAGTGGGATTAAAGATGAAATGTTCTATTTCAGTCCTGCTGTGGAGCCTGACCACTTTGTTGGAAAGAGTACCTTCTTGTTTGGCTTGTTTCCTGTTAAAGGGGATGGGATTGGGATGTTCGGAATATTCATTGTGGAAGAACTTTCAGCTTGCTCATAGATTGCCTCATGCTTTGTACCAGAGCAAACATGAATATCTTAATTTGTTTTGTGTTAACATAGAACATGATAATTGAAGAACATGTTAAATAGACACTGATGCTGATATGATTTTAATTGAAATTCCAGATGAAGCTTTAAAATTCATGGGACTGGGTAAAAATTCTTGGTGAGTAGTTGGATTTAAAGCTTTAACCTTATAAAATTGACTTTATAAGAGTGTCCTTCATAACTGAATTTGAATCATGAGCCTAACCTTTCTAAAACTTTCCTCTAGTGTATTAGATTGTATTTCGTTTGCTACTGCTTTGATCCTAAAGGTCTGTGCAGTGTGACAGGAAGCAGAGTATGCAGGGACACATCTCTGCCCTGTGTGAACGTAGTGAAACTAGACCAGAAGCAGTAGTTACCATGTGAAGAAAACAGGATGATGAAAGAAGAATAGTGGTTGACAGCCATGTCTTACTTCGAGTGCGGAGATGCAGAGCTTGTATGAGGCTCTAACTAATGACATGTTAATATTAAACTCCGAGTTTAACTAGTTGGGTTTTTTTCCTTTGTGTTGCACTGAACTAAAAAACCTCCTTCTAATCTGTTTCCTTGCTTTCAGTGATGAAAACATCAGTATTGCTTATAGTAAGTATGTGTTGTGCTGTAGAGGTTTGCATACATAATCATCCTGACCTGTTTGTATTAGGATGAGAGTTACTTTGTTGAGTATTGCAATATCTGGCTTTTTAACAGGCGGTATGAATCTTCTCTCTGTGGGCTCTGGATGCTATCTTGTGTATGGTAGCTGTAGACTTTCCTGTAGATATCAGTATTCCTTGTTATCTTCATATGTATGTAGATATACATGTTGATATCTACAGGAGAAAGGTAATTGACTGTCCCTCCCATCAGCTGTGGGGAATGCAGGAGATAAGTAGCACAAGCCTTGTGTTAGAACGGTGTAATATGTTGTCAGCTTTACCCTTAGGAGCAGGTTGAGGATCAAAGTACTTAAGTGCTATTGTAGGACATTCTGTAGAATTTTTAAGCGAGCATTTGTTTGCCTTGAGCTTGATGCTTTCAGTAAAACCTTGCTTCAGTAACAGTTAACTTTGAGACAGTGCTGAAACTGAGACTCTTTTCATGCATTTGAAACAAAGACATCACTTGAAGCTCCAGAGCCACTGTGACGGTGAAGCAGGTATATTCTTTATTGCAGTGCTGGACACACAAGGGATCGCTCATAAAATGTGCGCATCCTAGAGAACTAACGATGCAGCTTCTATGTGAGACACACACACCTGTTTGTAGCATTTCTTGGAAAAGGAGGGTTTAGGAAAATAATTTCCTGGGATCCATGTGCATAGTTG
>JANHFX010004043.1:18632-29609 GCA_027560015.1 Chloroceryle amazona
TTATCAAGCGAGGAGGATACTTGTTGAATCTGGTGTGAGGAAAGGCTAACAGAAGGTCCACAAAATGTAACATTTTTATAATACATTTAATTCTTATTTTACAAAGGCTAGGTTCTCTCATCACATTCTTCAACTAAATCAGTACTTGTGGGCAGTGTCTTTAACTTCTAGATTGCTTGAAAAACTTTACTTTTTGTGCAACTTGTTTTTATGATTTTCAAGTAGAAATTTTTCCCCTTAGTATAACTGGTTTGGTCCATTTCTAGATGTAAAAAGTTAACACTCAGAAGTTAATAGATTCATTTCGAAGTAATGAATGTTCATGCAATGAGAGAAATCTAGGAATAAGCCATTATTGAAACAATTGTGGCCATAATGTTCCTAATTCCCTTTAGGTATCAGGTGAAGTTGACTTCTGGATTCAATAAATTGAGCCCCTTGAGCATTAATATAAAGAAAAGAAAAAGCAGCCTGAGAGAGCATATCCCAGCTGAGAGAATTTCAGTAGTCCTGGATTCAGACTATTCAGCTGCTACACCTCATTTCACTAAAGTTTTTTGCCGCCTTGTAGGCTTTTGTATGTCTGTTCCATGGCTGAAATAAACAACAGGATTTTAAGAATTGCTTTTCTAAGATGGAAATGGTATAACTCTGTTTTGCTTTTTTTAAAGGGAAAAGCGAGTGCTGTACAAAAATGGCAAGTTGAGCTGAGTCTGTAATGTAATACTTCAGGGAAGCAAATCTCATGCCCTGTTTTTGCTCCCAGACCACTTCCCAAAAAAAACTTCACTGACAAACTAGCATTCCACTTCAAGCAAGGACTGTGATAAAGCAGAGCCTTCGGTGAGACCAACAAGAGTTCATAATATCTTCAAGTGCAGCTTTTTTCCTTAGTACATGCTTAACAATACTAATTGGAAGCTAATCCTAAAGCTCATTTCTTGGTTCCGATATTTTTTTGACACAGTAATTTGGTCTTGCTCTGGTACTCAAAAGACAGACACTGACTTCTTCCCAGTAATTTAAACATATACTTTTATGAAGCCTCAAGTTGAGGTTTTGGGCTTATTTTTGCAATGTCTCTAAGTGGTTTGATTCTTTAGGTAAACACATGAAAATGCCACTAAATTGCACAGCTGTGTTCTTGCTGCCTCTTACATTGCTGCTTGTAATGGACTGAGCAGGGAATGAGCCAATTCAGAAGGCTAAATTGGGAATAAAACAAGTTGAGTTTTTGTAGGCTGGGCTCTTGTAGGTACATGGTTTGTGTTGATGAAGGAGGAGGAGGGCTGGAAGAATGAGTCTAAGCTTTCTGATGTCAGTTTAAACTGACCTGATGATAATACTTAGCTTGACCTTAAGAGTGTTGAATAGCAAGTTCTGCAGACATAGTAACTTGCTGCCACTAAAATGAGATGTTCTGATTGTTCTGCTGCTCTCTTGACTGGAGCTCTTCTTAGTTCCCTGTCTTAGTGTGTGCTAAGGCCAGATAGACCTATGCTCTGAATACCTTGCTGATGATGGGGAAAATTTAAGTTTTTCTACCCTTCTGCACTTTGTCTCGTAGAAACATTTCATAGCTAGCACAAGCTGAGTGGCTGGGAAGGGTCATTGTGGGGTGTCTCTGTCTTGACAGTGTTGTGCTGGTAAGCAGGCAGTGGTTCTATAGCTGGTAACAAAACTGGTTGCTTTTGTAATTACTCATGCATGGCTGTTCCACACAGAAAATCTCTACACCTGCTGTTTACTATAAATAACAAGTCTGAAAGTAAGGAGAGTACTCTCATTTTGTAGAATGCACATTTTATTGTATTAAGAAGGTCATTATATTTCCAAGACCATGTATTTCCTCAGTATCTTTCTGCAGTTAGTGAGAGAAGATTAAGAATTACTAGTGAACACCTTCTGTTACGATGGTCAATATTTGATAGCGCCTGGTTTTGTCACTTTTAATGCTAGAAGTCTGCGTTAGGGATTTAACTGCTTTTTGATGAGGTAAGAATGGTCAGTGCCTTGTGGTTTTGAATAATAATCTTGCAGTGGTCTGAAACTGGAGAGGTATTGAATAAAATGTAAACCTGATGAAAACTTTGTCATGAAATCTAGTATTTACTTGAAATAACAGCTTGTGCAATTTGGTTTGAGCTCCACTGGCAGTTTGGGCCTTGAAATCTGGTCAGTATGGTGATGTGAAGGAGGGGTGAGAAAATGATGGGATATTGTGGGTCATTTTAAGGAGGGAGCAGCGTATGTCAAGTCAAAAGGCTAAAGCCACATTCATATGGAAGGTGATTTAACAAAAAATACTAGAACAATATTAGACAATCTCTTGCTGATCAAAAAAAGGCAAGTCATCTGTTTGTTGCCTCAGCAATCTGAACAGTGGTATGAACTGCTTCGATAGAGGAGGATGTCTGACTGGTACAGAGGAGTTTGAAAGGTTTGCACAGGCTGATAATGCAGTTGGGTTCAAAGCTTTGAAATCCTGTGATCGGGTACCATATCACAATGCGCTGCTCCAGTAATTATTGTAACTCACCACTAAATGTCATCTGACAGTGTCTTCAATTCGGCACGTTATGCAAGCACCTTTATTCTATGTTTCAAAGGCATTCTGGAACATATGACCTGTCGGAACACATGATTGAGGAAACATATTAACTGTTTTTCTGTCTTCCTAGTGAGCAAAAAGAAAAGGGGAAAAAGAACCACAAAAACTTTGTCATCTAAAGAAAAATGTAAGAAGATTTCATGATCTTGTGTTTGTCTTGATGTTACAAAATAAGATCTTGATTAGTAAGTGAATACAAATTGTTTCCTTAAGAGATGCTGAGTATGATGACAAGCAAGGACTTCAGTGTAGTGAAGGTGCAAGCAAAGAGGGTCAGATTTCAGGACTGGATTTCAAGAGGAGAGCTGGGATTTGTTAAAACAGTAAATTTGTTGTAAGCATCAGAACTTTGGATCAGTTAAGGATTTGCATAATGTGGCCTTTCAGGTCTTGTTCTTCAGAGTCTTATGCATTGTAAACCTTTAAAGTTTTGGAGTAGATGTGTAGCTGTTATTCATTACTCAAGTACAATCTCTGAGCAAAATATTAACTCTTGAATGGAAATACCTGTCAAAGGAAATACCTGTCTTACAAGTCCTGAGTCTTGGAGAGTCCTGAATATCAGCATAGTCATTAACTTGCTACTTTGAACTGTTAGGTTGATTGCTCAGGAACAGTTAGTTAAATAATTGTCTGAAGATGAAAACCAGATATGTTATTGCAAGTTGAAGATCTGGTTGTTTTCACTTGGACTTTAAACTATTTTTGAAACTTTAAACACTTGGGAATATATATACTGTTACAGAAACTATATGTAAGCTCAAGTTAAATGACTAGCATAGATTAATTTTTTTTTTTTGTCTTTGGAGTCTGAACAGAATATGAGATAAATACGTGAAGTTGGATGTAGCGGTCTGTAGACTCTACTTCCCTTCTTGGAAAAGGTGAATGAATAAAGATGAAATTGATTATGTTCTATAGCTGCAAGTGTGTGTAAATAAATAAATATATAATGAGGCTTGCTCAGTTTGGTCTGTAAATCTTGAAAGTAACAGTGGTAAAAAAGGCTTGCATTGTGAAAATATTCAATTAATGCTGCACATGAATGCAATATTCTCATGGCACAAATGAGCTGTTAGATGTATTCCTTGGTGAAAAAAAATGTACTGTTTTCACATATTCTAAGAAAGGATGTGTTAGTTGAGTATTGGCTTCTTAAACGTCCTCTGGTCACCTTTATGTAGCTGAAGCTTCTAGTTATTGGAAGTAGAGTTGTCAAAAAAAAATAAAAATAAAAAATATATAATTTGAAGGAAGCAAACCAGCTTGTGTGATCCACAAACTGGGATGACTTTATCATTTTGTTACCTTCTGAGATCTCCAAGCAGCTTTTGTGTAAGTTTAATTATAGGGCTTTTCTGTACTAAGCTTGGAGTTGGGTAACAGTTGTTTTATGTTAAGATTCAGTACATGCAAATATTACAAATTAAGGATTACTGAATAAAAGTGTGTTTTTCTTAAGTGATATTACAGAATATGTATATTCTCTACATTCTGATATACACTGCAGAAATGTAGCTTTTGAGCCTTATCTAACTATTGCTTTCTACCTTATATATGAATACTTTTTAAGGAAGACTCCACTTGCCTGTTGTTTTAAGGTATCAAGGGCAAGTGGAGACAAACTTGGGCCATATTCTGTGCATTGCAGTTAGTGTTGAACAGTTGCCCTCCTTGCAGTGTCTTTCTCAGCAACATGTATTAGTTCAAGAGCCATGAGAAGACTAAATATTTGTTACCTGTGGATTAGTTGTGGTAGATAGTTTCTATATCAAACTCAGGTTTTGAGTGTTTGTGGCTATTTTTCTCCCCTCACCAGTCCTGCTTAGTGATTGGCATATCAACAATCTTGATATGAAGTTATCGTTTAGTTTTACTTTTTGTGCAACTTAATGTTTTTATACTATTGTCATTAGTATTTTATACTGTAGAAAGTCATAGCTGAATCTTGAAATCTCTTAAGTGACTTCATTGATTTAGTTGTGGCTTGAACACTGAAAAATAATTGAGAAATTGAATGTTTTAAACAATGAATCTATACATAAAGTCATATAGAGATAGTAATTTTTTTTTCCTGAAGACATTGTTTCTTTTTTGTGGGAACTTTTTGGCTGGAAAGGCAGTTAATGGCTCAGGTTGAATGACCTCTTCATCCTTGTGAAAATGATGCTACTAAAATTTAGCCTTGAATCTCATTCCATGGGTAAACTATCTCAGTAACAGCTTGAGTACTGATTTGATAACCAAAGAGAAAATGAGAGCAGTTGAAATAGCTATGTTAAAATGTAAACATAGTGAAAAGAAAACAGTGTGGACTAAGACTTTATTTTTCATCATGTTAGTTTGCTGCAAGAGAACGAATGATTGAAGTTGCTGGAGCATCAGGCTGGCAAAAGAAGTTGTGAACCTGCGGTTTAATGACTTGCTTTGTCTTGGCAGATTTCCTTCCCTGAAAGGACATGGTATAAAATGCAGAGCTCAGAATGCAGTTACTACTGTGGAGATCATTTTGGCTATTAAATGGAAATACTTTGAATCTTAAGCAAACACTTGACTATACCTACTCTGGTATATTTTCTGTCATAATACACTGCAGTGTGGTGTCTTCACTTCTCTGTAGCAGAAAAATTGCATATGTATGATGGTGCATATGTCTGTTGGGTTCTAGAATACTGAAGCTAAAATTGAATTTTTTAAGTTGACTGTCACTTAAGATGGAGTAGTTTGTGGAGTTTGGATTTTATGTGGGTGCTTTTTTTTTGTTTTTCTTATGTTGTTGTTTTATTGTTTTGTTTTTTAAGTAGTTTCTGATATGATACATGGTAGCAGTTTCCTATATGCTTTTCTCCCTAAGTTATATTTATTAGGAGTCATATCTTTTGGAAGTAGAAATAGGTGTAGTTAATTGGATGTAAATTTTTCCCTGATGCTCTAGATCAGTAATCAGAGTGCTGAAGTACCATGTCAGATTACTGTTTATTCAGTAAATCTGAGTACACACAATACTCATTTCTAGGTAAATTCCCTGCAAGATGGGTACACCAGTTACACAATTATCAGGTCATTTTTATATAAAGCTGTGTATTAGTGATAGTATTATCTGAAGAATGGTTGATCTACACCTAGCTTTGCTACTGTTTAAAGCATGCTTTTGTAAGATTTCAATACTGCTGTGCATCAGCAGTGAAAGCAGGAATTTTCTTTGAAAAAGGCAAGCTAATCACTAAAGAAGGCTTGATGTGAAGACTTAGAGGCATAACTTTCTTGTCACCAACTAATGATTGCTTTGTTTTTAGGTGCCTTAGCTGGACCAGTTCTTCATCCGCATGTGACAGCAGTTTGGGGGAAGAAGGTTGAACTGAAATGTATGATTGACGTGAATGAAACAATAATACAGGTTTCTTGGGAGAAGACACAGGGTAAAAGTTCACAAACTATTGCCGTACATCACCCTGAATATGGAATATCTATTCAAGGAGACTATCAAGGAAGAGTGTCATTTAAGAGCTACTTACTCACTGACGCAACAATCATCTTAAACAATGTAAGCTTTTCTGATGCAGGAGAATATGTTTGCAAAGCAGTTACATTCCCACTTGGAAATACAGCATCATCAACAACCGTAACAGTGCTAGGTAAGTCAACTTCTTTATAAAAGAAGGTGAAATAAATAGCACAAACTTCTTAGTGAAATTTGGCAAACTTACTAATATGTTGTATTTTACCTTTTAACCCAGGGGAAATAAAATAAAAATATATATATATGGTAGGCTTTCCTAAGAGGTATGTATCTTGGTATTCTTACTAACATCCTTGAGGAGACTTCTTTTGGGTCTTGCATCTTAAGACCTTGCCCTTACTATTGTCCAAATAGTCAAAATGAGCAAGCAGTTCCTATTTAGGCATTGGGCTAATCCAAACATTTGAAGTGCTTTAGAACTTGGACCTGGCAATGCAGATGCTAGGGAACTCTGTTGTGTGTGTGAGGAGAAGCTTCCGGACACAGCTTTGTCACCGCCACCTTGGCTAAATTAGCTCATAAATGTGTTAGAGCTTTGTAGTTGATACAGTAATACAGGCTGCTTGGGGCTGCTGATAGAAACTGTTCTTGGAACAGTATAAATATCAAGCAAAACTGCCTAGACAACTATTGGATAGGCATAATGTTCAACTTAAGTTCTTTTTTTTTCACATAAAATAATTTTTGACTATCTTTTTGAGGGTTCAGTACTGAAGTACAGGTAGACTTAGGTGATAGTACAATATGGAGTAAAAGCATTACTCAATCCTGAAGCTTGAAGACTTAGGGACTTGAATTCTTCCTTATAGTATTGTACCTTCTGTATCCACTGCAGGTAGTCAAGTGATGCTCTCTAGTCCTTCATGACTATTTTTGTAAATAAATGTGCTGTTTAGGATGTTCCTGATCTTTAAGAACCGCTTTCCGCAGTAGTAGAATACTCTTTGAGATTGATCAATCAGATGGCTGTACCACAGTATGTAAACTGGTTTTCACCACAAGGTGGGGCAAAATAAACGCATCAAACCAAGTGGCTTAATCCAATTTGAAACAAGCAATTTGACCAGAGAAGTTCTTTGTGGTATGCATAGCATAGAGGTTTCTGACTCTCTTCCGTCTTCAGTCTGTGCTAGAAGTGTCTATGTCTGTGGCTACTGCACCAGCCTTTGACTTAAGGTCGCAGGGAACCACTACAAGCTTTCTGTTGTTGTGTTTTATCATTATATAGTGAGAGCTTCTTACTCCCCTTCTCTCATCTCTTTTAGTCAGTTCCAATTTTGAAGATTTATTTTTTTTTTTTAGATTACATGAGTAGTTGTGTCCTTTTTGCCCTTTAGACTTCATGTTTATGGAAAACTTGAGGAGGAGCTTGAAGCAAATACATGGCCTGCATATTTATTATTCTGCATTTGACAATGTAGAAGGACTGCAACTTGCTTCACATAACCTATATTATGAAAAAATTATGGTAGGGTTAAGTAAAGAACTATTTGTCGGGCATACAGTGGTCTGATAATAGTTTGTTTTGCACTGTTTGTGTAGATGTATGATGTAGATGTTGTGATAGCTGTAAGCCCCTCAGTGACTTTGTAGCAATCTCTGGATTGCAAAACTCAACTACTGTTTGCAAAGATGCCTTTCCACCCTAGTTAGCAGTTGCTTGGCTTGCATTTACAGCTCTCTTGAATTTAACTATGTTCAGTGCCCTTAGCAGGACATTTTCTATCCTTCTGAAAACTTTCTACACTGCCATGTGGACTTAAACAGTCAACATACGGGAGAAATAATGGTTTTCTGAATGTACATGTAACTGACTCATTTTGAGCTTTACTGGCCTGAGCTCAGCAGTGACAAGCCCAGCAGAGTCTTAAGGCAGGGAATAGCTCCAATCAAAATTAAAAACCTGATGTAACTTTAAATCAGCTTTATTCTTAGTGCTTTCTGCAGCTGTTCTAAAAAATTCTTCCTTAAGTGAGAAGTTTATGTACTAGAGTGGAAACTGTTTCCACTCCAAGCAGCATTACCTTCTTTTCTAGGCCCTGTGTGTTCCTATTTAAGCAAAGAATTAGTTTCCTCCCTGTGAGTAGTGGACACAATCATTTGTTTAGTATAAGTCAGTCCTCAGTCTCCAACAATTTAGATTTTAGCATGAACATCTGTATATTTGTGTAATGCCTTCCAAGTATTTGAGGGGCTGTATAGCCATGCAGTAGTGATTCTGACATGAAGTTAACAATTCATCAAGCTGCCAACAAGTAAGGGACAGTCAAGGATATGTTTCGATATATTTTTACCTCTGTAGTAGATCTCCAAAATATTTCTGTAGAGTACATAAGATAATGCATTTTAAGTCTTCAGTTAAAGTAGAGGGCTCCTTCTGAAGGAAGTCCAGTTATGACAATGACAGTCCTCTTAAATTTATGGGGTTTTTTTTTCAACTACTGGCCTGAGGTTGTGCCAGGGGAGGTTTAGATTGAATATGAGGGAAAGCTACTTCTGAGAAAGGGTTGTCACTTGGAACAGGATGCCAAGGGAAGTGGTAGAGTCCCTGGAGGTTTTCAAAAGACTTGCAGATGTGTCACTTAATGACATGAAGTTTAGCAGTGTACTTGTCAGTGCTGGGTTAATGGTTAACTTGATGACCTTAAAGGTCTCTTCCAACCTAAACAATTCAATGTTTCTATGTCGTAGGTGCTTGTGTGCTGTACGGCGAAGACACTGAAGACAAATGGAGGGGAAGAATAACTACAGGATAATATGTCCTGCATTTTGCCACAGCACACTGATCACTTAAATCCCATTTAGAACCTCTGTTTTATGATACTTAAGCCTAACAGACTTAGCACATCTGGTGACTTAGCTCACTCCCAGTTGGCTTTGCACATACTGCTTCATGTAGCCTTAACATCTTCTTTTACCATGCATTTCCTTAAGACAGTGAAAACATAAAAATGCTTTTTGGGTCAAACAGGTGTATCGATCTTGTTTAAATTCATTCTTCAAACTTAGTGTTAAACTAGTTCAATATATTCTGGAAAATTTTGTGCCATTACCTTCTTGAGATGCGGACTGAGCTGCCAAGATAGTGTGTGAAGACAGCAGGGATGGTGCACAACAGGATAGCTTGCATAACTTTCATGTTACTAGCTTGAGTACTATACACGACTCTTTCTAATACTTGTTTTGGTTTAACTCTGCTGTCCTGCTAAGATAGATTTCTCAGCATGAGTATTGATGAAGTAGTTCTTGTCTTCTGCAGGCTAGCTCTTAAAACTGCTACAAGTGGAGAATGAGCTGTATGAAAGAGAATGTTGGAGGTGCACATCTGTCACCATGAATAGATCCCAGACACACTAATGCATAAATTCTTACAGAGGAATTAAAGGAAGTGTGTCAGACAGTATGAAAAAGGGATCCTCTGAGGCAGTTTAAATAACTGAGGAGTGCTAGTTGAGATGTATACCACCCTAACTACCACACAATACTCTGAGCCAAGTAGAAGTATTAGCTATTTAGTAGATAACAAATTAGTGAAATAATTGGTCTTAAACAAAAAATGACAACAAACAAAAAAGCCCACAGACACACAAGAAAAAAAAACAAAACCAAACAAACAAAAAAAAACCCAACCAAACCAAAAACCCACACAACCCCAAAATCCACAATAAAGGATTAATTAGTAGGCAAGATAAGAAATACAAGGTGCTGGGTTGGAGGGGATAGAAAATAATAAGTAGAAATAGTTTTGGAAATAAATTACGCAAATGAATGTCACTTGTGATGAAAAAGGGTCTGACAATTCCCAGTGTTGTGCTGCTGCCAAGAAATTGGTGAATTTAATGCTAAGTGGAAGTAATATTGTTTATGGTGTAAACACGCCAGTTTTGTCCAGAACTATTGTGTACAGTGTCAGGGGAAAAAAAAAAAAAATCAGTTTAAAAAGTAACAGAAGCAGATGAAAAAGGCTTATGAAGTGCTTTCAACCAAGAAGGAGCTGAGGCCTGAAAACTTAAACCCTACTGCATTAAGTTTTCTTGCATTAAGTCACTTTTTCTGGGTGCCTTATGGTGTTGCTATATGAAAAAGTGTAAAGACTTGAGCAGTGAGAGATCTCTGATGGTCAGTGTGCATGTAAGGTGAAGCTAGATGAACTCAGTGGTGGTTATGAATCGATCAAAGGGCTAGCACAGATGTGCAAGTTAGTTGAGACTTCCTAAACAGCTGCACATCTAGCTTCCATACTTCAGCCACCATTTCTTAGAACTTGGATATCACTTATGCTGTGAAATTGTCACAGTTTAGTGCCGGGGCAGTCTGCTAGACCTATAGCAGGTGCTCTCTGTTAACCGCCCTCCCTCCCCAAAGGGGAAAAGAATGGGAATAAGGGAGAGAGACTGAGCCATTAGAGAAGGAAACCAGAACAGCTTTAATGAAAATAATAACTAAAATGGAATATATACAAAACCAGTATTGAACCCAGCCCCCCTGATGGCAATCACTTTATTGTCACCACTGATGCTGTGGAGCAGGCATCAGGGGACTCCCAGACTGGGCCCGGCAGCAGACGGGAGCTGTGCTCAGGAGCTGGATTATGGAACTGGATTCAGGAACACATAGATGAGGATCGAAGGCAGAACAGACAGAGTCCTCCATGGATAGTGGCTGTTGGAAAAGGAAGAAACCGGACACCTGAGCTGAGCAGGGGCTTGACCCTCTTGATCCCTCAGCTTTATACTGAGTTATGATGTATGTGGGCTAGAATACCTCAGTGGTTGGTTTGGCTTCACCAGTCTGCTACCCCCTGCAGGTGTGGCCTTTTATGTTCTGCCCGCCCCCCCCTCCCCCC
>JANHFX010004043.1:30289-61976 GCA_027560015.1 Chloroceryle amazona
CAACATGGTGCACAAGACCCAGCAGCGGCCTTGGTCTACACACCCATCCTTGGCAGTAACTCTAACCATGGGGTGTTGCCACTGCCAGCAGCAGACACTGAGACACTGCCTGGGAAAACAGGCTGCTAACTTCAGACAGTGCAGGGAGTTAGGAAAACTGCACTGAGAAGTAAAATGACTGAAGTAGTTCTGTTCTCACTTCATTTCCCAAATTAAACATTTCCCTTTTCTCTTTCTATTTGAGATGAACAGAGCATCATGTTTCCACTAAGTGGATGAAGCAGCTTCTCTAATGTTCTCCCAACCTCCTTCATGTCTCGCTTCCCATTGTTAAATGAGTCTGTACCCTGTTCTCTGGCTCCTATTACTTTATTTTTGAGGACATTTTTTCCTAAAACCAGAAATGAAGCAGCATATGAAGCTGTCTGCTTTGGGTCTGGAAATACCTGCTACCATAATTAAGACTTCTTGTTGACTTGCGTATCCTTTCACAAAAGAGAAGAGGAAAAATTCTGGAGTTGTGTGTTTCTTTTTCCTTTTTTGAAAATTCAATAGTAGTGGAGTACATGAAACTTTATTTCCAGCTGAAATAATTTGAGTCTAAGCTCTGACATGAAAAGCTAATGATAGTTGCTAATTTAACTGACTTCATTGTGATGGAGATTTTTGGATGGGGGAGGATATAGAAAAAAATCAGTATCCTTATCCTTGTAAGACACTAAATGTGGGTGGTATTCTGCATTTCAGTAATACTACAGAGGCTGTTGAAAAGGTTACTACTAGTACATTTACATTGAATCAGGGAAACCAAACTGTAGGTCAAGTAACAAAGTTAATCCCTGCTAGGTTTTAAAGGCTTTTTTCCAGATGATAGAATGCTTCCTATGTATGTTAGTTCACATAGCCAAGTTTATTGCAGAAGGCTTTAGTTGTTGCTAGCATTGGAGAGCAGCAAATTAAATTTTGAATGAAGCTCTGTTAGAGATGCTTTAGATGTGGAAGAGTGTACAACTTGGTGGAAAAACCCTGCTGTTAGTTTAAAGTAGGGTCACTAACAAGTCGCAGAAATTAGGCATTACTTTCTTCAGCCATGAGCAGTGTTACAATGAGCAAAAACCAATCAAAACCTAATTTTGGCACTGAATTCCCTGAAGCTTAAAATATTTCTTATTGAAGTATTTCTTGAAACTGTAAGTAGTTGATGTATCTTGCCAGGTATTGTGACCTTGCCTGTATTTCACTGCAGTTTTGACTTATTAAAAAGAAATTCCTGTAAGAACAAGTTCAGTTCGCAGGTACTCAAAGGCACAGAAATGGCAGGAGTTGTCCCTGCCTTGTGTTTAGTGATGGCTGGTCCACTGGGGTGGATTCTGAAGCATTATGATGTGTAGTGATGTATTCATTTCTGAGGACTCCGATAGCCTCATTAGATCCAAAGACCAGGATAATGTAATAGGCTATATGCTGCTGTGAAACATGTGTGGTAGTATGCATGGTAGAAATGGGCCATCGTAAAAAGCAAAATCTTGGTTGCTATCTGACTTGGACTGCAAATGGTGGATGCCTCGTACAGTGCTGATATAGATTTCTTACTTAGAGGGAATATTTTTACAAGGTTTCCAGTCTGTGACCCTCAACAGTAGACCTGTATGTTAGGAACTCAGCCTTCTTTCAGAAGAAAGTGTTTTCTAAGCCTTTAATTTTGGGGTGAGCAGTGGGTTTACAAGGAAGTCAGATCCTTCTACTTGTCAGTTTCTTGAGTGTTGGAGATAGTATTGAGTTTGATTTTTTTTTTTTTTTTTTTTTTACTTCTATAGGAATTTATTCCCAAGAATGAATACATAGCCAGAATTTTATTTATATATAGAAGTATTTGTTTATCAAGCATACACATTTTATATTAAACTTGTATATTGTTTATATTTGTGTGTACATACTAGATTTTATATATAATCTCTGTGTATATATAATGAAAATACTTGACAGGTTAAGTATCTTTTTCAGCATGGAATTAATTTTATTGTACTTATCAACAGAAGCTTAAGCTCTTAATGTCAGGTGTTAAAACATGGACTTAAGTGGCTTTGAAATGACACAAACTGACATAAATAGAATAATACTTGAAGTGTAATACTTGAAAGTGCAGCAGAATCTAAGTTTTTTTTTTTAAAAAAAATCACGGTAGAGTTTCAACCTAATACCTCTTAAACTGTGTGTTGTCTGATGCTGCAACTGGAGCACTGTAGCTGGCATTTTGAACCTAACCACATTCTAGTTCCTTGTCAGTGCATTAAATGCAGTGATTGAGCAACATTAAACTTTAATGAGTGGACACAGTTGAACAGTATCAGTAGACCAAAGCTTTGTAGAGCTGTCATCTCTGCTATATGACATGATCTTATTTCTAGGATATCTGATTAGCCTGGGCTTTTGCAAATGAATGAGATCATGTCTAACTCTTTTATATAGCAACCATTTCAAAGGTGTGGATTCCTTCTTGCTTAAATTTAGTTTTATTTTTTACCTCCCTAGTTGAACCTGTTGTGAGCTTAATAAAAGGACCAAACCCTCTAATAGATGGTGCAAATAGGACAATAGCAGCCACTTGCACAGCAGCCACTGGAAAACCTGCCGCAGAGATTGACTGGGAAGGAGGTCTTGGTGAAATGGAATCCAGCTCTACTTTGTTTCCAAATGGAACGGTGACAGTTGTAAGTCAGTATATGATTGTACCTACACGATTTGCAAGAGGAAGACTCGTAACTTGTATTGTGAAGCACCCTGCTTTGGAAAAGGAGATAAGATATCCTTATGTGTTGGACATACAGTGTAAGTATTCTGTAAGGTAGTTACTGCTTGGTATACGTCTTATAACCATCCCTTTTAATGGTGTATATCTTCCATAGGTAGGAAATGAGCACTTAGTGTTTCAGGAAAAAAAGGGAAATTAAAATTAAAAACCCAAACAAACGAACTAGCCCCGAGCTAGAATACCTTTATGTTGCTACTGTTTGTTGTGGGTATGGGCTCTTGGGTAAGCATTGTTACTCATGTTTATATATTTAAAATGGAAAGGATTACAGGCAAATTATCAAACTCAGTTGATCTGTAAGCTGTTGATGGTGCCTTACAATTTCAACAGTATTAAAAAAAAAAAGAATTCTAATGAAGAATCAGTTGAGATGTCAAGTCAAAAGTAGGTCATAGGTGGGTCAGTAAGTTGTTTTCAATTTACTATTTTTTTTCCAATTTAATTTGCACAAGGAAACAACTATGAAATATATGCTTTCCTAACATCTGTTTTTCAGGTTCAGATTGCTCATGTAATTCAAACCTGTACCAGACATGCGCAACAAATTTGTGGCTTCAAAACACATGAATACAAAGTGAGATGGCTTACAATGCTGTTTAGCAAAAACTAGTTGGGACCAAGAAGCTTTAGGCATGTGTCGCAAAAAATCACTCAATTGGCTCTAAAATAGTGATTAGTACTGGTTTATGCTGTTGAAGTGCTATCATAGAAACGGAAGTAAAGATTGTTTCCATTATTGTCTTGGTGAATAAGAGAATAAAGTTCTGTATTTGAAGTGAAATGAGGGGGCAAATTGCTCTTAACTTTCTTTTTATCTGAAATTAGTGCTGTCATGTTTCAGAACTCCTAACAAAATTGTATAGTAAGCAACACAGCAGCAAGGCAGAGGCAGAGATTTTTATTTCTGTTACTTAGTCTTCCGTCAGTATTCCCTTTCTGATGGAGGAGTTGATACCGAATGTTACTACTTTTTCTGAGTTCCGAATATTTCAGCTAGGTGGCCCTGACTTATTTGAAGTGACCCCTTGTGTTTTAGAGCCATAACATATTCCTACATTCTGATGCCAGTGGATAACTGTTAACCTTTGTAGCTACCATCTGTGGTTTGTTAATTTATTTTTAATTTCCTAATTATCTGGCTTTTCAAAACACTGTCTGATACTTTGCTCTATCTTGCTAGTGGGAAGTAGCTTGCTATTACCACTTCTCACTTACAAGGAAAAAAGAAATTGAACTGATTCTTTTTTTCTGAATTCCTGTCCTGTCCCCAAAGTGCTGTATGTTTGCTGAAAATGCCCAGTGGGACAGTTGCACTGACTACAGTTTACTATTCCTCATACAATCCACTACTGCATATTAAGCTGTAGCTTGGAACTGTGTTGGTGTTCTCTGTCTATTTTGTTGTTGGTGGTTTTTTTTAAATTAAAAAATAAATAACCAAAAGATCACACAGACAAACCTGACATCTTCTACTTTGTTGAGCTCATCATCACACACAGTTCATGTTTAATGAAAATATTGTTTGTTGATAGGTTAAATATTTTTATTTTTTTTTGTCAGATGCCCCAGAAGTTTCAGTAACTGGCTATGATGGAAACTGGTTCATTGGAAGAGAGAATGTTCAGCTCAGATGTAATGCTGATGCAAATCCATTACCTATGGAATTTATGTGGACCAGGTAAATATTTCTTAAAAGGGGCTTGCCACATGATTGAAGTCATCTCTTAGTTTATTGTAAACAGCTGTTTTGAAAGCAAAGAGTATATGAGCTGTATTGGAATGTAATGGTATTGCCCAGCCTTCTAAAAGGAGTTGACAAGATGTGTATATGTAGGACTATAGATAAGTGGCTGTCTTATAAATTTACAAGCCTGGACAGTTTCTCAGTACTATTAAGAAAAGATTTTTAGTTACTTAATAAATGAAACTGTCTTTTACACTATATAGAGCAAAGCCTGGTAAGTCTAGCAGGGATCCAACTATTATTTCATTAGTTCTGGTTTATTATTAAAGTAGATAGGTAGTAAACACTAGAACAGACTTTTCTCTACCAGTAAAAATCTGGAAATTACAGTTGAGATGGCCAGTACTGCCAACTGAATTACAGAATTTGTCATGTTTTTTGCAAGTGTTTGAGTAGCTGCCAAGACAGACAAATGCAGTGTTTTATGTAGTGATGGAAACTAGGTCTTGAACGTGTGTTGGTTTTGTTTTTTTTAAATAACACCCCCCAAAAAAACAACCAAACAAAAACCAACACCACAATTAAATCCAGCTATTTTAAACTGATCTATTGCTTGTAGAAACAGAGGAGATAACTTTCCCAAGGACAATCAAAATATCTGTGTAGCCACATTACAGTGCTGCTGATGGTAATATCGCAGGAATATTTAGTGATGTGTGAAGCTGTAACCCATTTCCCTATCCTCTCAATGGTTAAGACAATTTAGCTTATAGAAATTCATCAGAATGTAGTTTGAAAATGTTGTATAGGTAGTTTGGAATAGCTTGATGATAGTTTCACAGGAAAAGAAAACATTACTGTAACTTGACTCATTCCTAAAAGCAGCCATTGAAATCTCAAGTCAGTGTTGTAGCTAACTCTAGTCAGAATGACATGGCTACAGTTAAACAGGTGTAGTAAAGTGTATGCTTCACCTTTGTGCTACAGTAGGCAGCCATCCCTATCCAGTACTTAGCTCAAAATGAGTGTCACGAGAGCTCACAGAACAGTTTGGGTTGAAAAGGACTTCAAAGATCACCCTAGTTCTAACATCGCCTGCCATGGACAAGGACACTTCCCACTGGATCAGGTTGCTCAAATCCCCATCCAAGGTGGTCTTGAACATACGTGTCATTGCAGCATCTACAAACTCCCAAGGCAATACATTGCAGCGTTTCACCATCATTATAATGAAGAACTCTTTCCTAATTTCTAACCTAAATCTATCCTCTTCCAGTTGGAAACCACTGTCCATTGCCCTATCACTACAGGCACTTGTAAACTGGCTTTCTCGTAGGTTCCCTTCACGTACTGAAAGGCTGCAGTAAGGTCTCTCTAGAGCCTTCTCTTTTCCAGGCAGAACAATGCTAACTCTCTTAGCCTGTCCTCATAGGAGAGGCATTCCAGCCCTTAAATCATCTTTGTGGCCCTTCTCTGGACCTGTGCTAACAGGCCCATATCCCTCTTGTGCTGGAGACTCTGAGAGCTGAACACAGACTCCAGGTGGGGTCTGAGCAGAGTGGAGGGGCAGAATCAACTCCCTCAGCCTGCTGGCCATGCTTCTCCTGAGGCAGCTCAGGATACTGTTGGCTTTCTGGGTTGTACTGCACATTGTTGGCTCATGTTGATGCTTTCATCAGTCAGCACCCCAAGTTTTTCTCCTTGGAACTCCTCTCAATCCACTCATTTCCCAGCCTGTATTTGTGCTTGGGATTGGCCTGACCTGTATACAGGACCTAGCACTAGACCTTGTTAAACTTCATGAGGTTGATGTGGGTCTGTCTGTTCAAATCTTTCTGGATGACATTCCTCCAGCATGTGGACCGCACTACAGAGCTTGGCGTCAGAGAAATTTAGTGAGGGTGTCCTTGATCCCACTGTCCATATCACTGACAGAGATGTTGTGAATAACACCAGTCCTAGTACTGATCCCCGAGGAACGTCACTTGTCACTGGTCTCCACTTGGACATTGAGAAGTTGACCACAGCTCTTGGAGTGCAACTGTTCAGCCAGTTCCTTGTCCTCTGACTGATCCATGTCTTTCCAGTTTAGAGACCATGATGTTATGTGGGATTGCCAGGCACAAAAGCTCCTGTAAGCTTAAAAAAGCATGCCAGGCTCTCAACAGCAGTACTGCTTGTTTCTTCAGATGAAGTGGATTCTCAATTCTCAGATTTTAATTTGGGATATATGTAAGAACTAATCAAGACAACCTCTATTTCCAGTTCCAGAAGAAAGATGCAATTAAATATATTTTAAGTACTTCTAGCTTCAGAGTTGCCTTTTAAACTTTCTAAGGTTAAAAATGAACCCATTTGAGGAAGAAAACAACAAAGCTCATCCAAGAATCTGTATTACTGATGAATGAGGAACTTAAAGGAAGGGGTGGAGAAAAAACCCAAACTGTTCTGGGCAAGAACAGATATCTTGAGTGTTTAAGGAGATGGAACCCAGCTGTATTGAAATGGTGTGCTATCTCACTGGGTTCAAATAACTGTGGCTTTTAGCACTACCACACAAAATAAACTTTATCTCTTGGAGCAAAGGTGACATTGTATTTGCTAGCATAGTAATATTTTCATGGTCAGTAATATCTAAAAATGTTGCATATATGAGAAGTTTATTAGAATAGGGCTTTCAAACCAATTCAGTATTTCAAAAAAAAAAAAATTCAAGTACTTCTGGTACAATGAAGTGCATGCTGAATCACTTATCAGCTATACATGGCTGAAGCAATTCTTGGCAATAATCTTTGTCAGCAAAGCACTGGTAATGTTATCTTGAACCTACACTTACTGAAGATTACGTTTACTATTAACTGTCAAGATTTGTTTTTGGGGGTTCCACCCCGCCCCATTCAAGTACTTATTTAAAAGTTTCAGGGTAGTTTCTGTTTGATACTGCTTGTGAAATCATACTTGCTAAATGCTTTCAAGATAGTGAGACCTGGTGATCACCTCTTTGAGTACTGACTTAATCCTGCTTAGCTGTTAATAGATAATGGGAATGGCATGGAATTACACAGGTGTTTAATGGGTGGAGGGCAACTCTTGTTAAAATAGTTCTAGTGCCTTTCCCCTTTCTCTTTTGTGCTTACAAAGTTGTTACTGCAATCACATGCCACATGCAGGGATATAGAGTTACAAAATCCAAATGATTGCAAAGTTGGTTTTAACCAGTTGTTTCTCCAAGTGTATCACCAAGCACAACATAATGGTTTCAGTGCTGTAATTTAGATGGGAAAGTGATAGGCCATGAGAAAAGGCAGGCTGAGAGAAGAAATTGCTTGAACTCTTGCTCAGAAATCCTATTCAAAATCTCCTGTAAAATAAACATATACTGACAAATATTTTTTTGTGATGGCTCAGCTGGATTCAAAAGGAACAGGAAGATAATCCTAATAGTGTATGCGCTTTGTAGTTAGACTGTTTTTAAAGCTTCAGTTGGACTGTTCCTCAATTCTTTTGAGGTACTGCTTTCTTAGTTGTCGTGTTCTTTTGTAGACAGCTTGCTAGTGCCAGCAGATTTGACATTTAAAGGATTTGGCACAGAAATTAAATACTAAATGTTCAGGTGAACACTGAGAATATCCAATGAAAGCTCGCTGACACTGTCAGGGCACAGTGAAAAATTCACTCTAGACTATTGCAAATACTACTTTAAACTAGTTATGTTTAGACTGCAGAAGTGAAGTTTCACAGTTGAAATATAACTAACTGTTTTGGTTTAGGTTGGATGGACAATGGCCTGAAGGACTACTATCTGTCAACAATACTCTGCAGTTCAGCAGCCCATTGACTTACAACTACACGGGGACTTATATCTGTAAGGTGACTAATTCCCTTGGTCAGAGGAGTGATCAGAAAACTATCTACATACTAGGTAAGTCGTATTGACAAAGACAACGTGTTGACTTGGAGGTTTTGGGGGATTTTTTCATCACTCATTGAAATAAGGGCCAGGAAAGCCAATTGATGAGTACTATATTTATGGCTTCTAATTGTGTGGAAAAGCTTTAGAATGTACAGACGTGAGAGCTCCAGTAAAACTTTGGGTTTAACTCTTCAATAACAGAAACATATTGTAGAAATTAATGTTGAGGGTAGATCCCATCGTGGTTCTGAGATAAATATTTTTGGTAGGTGAACTTTGGCTTTTTCCAGTGTTAACTTGTATTGGGCAAGATGTATTGATTGCAATAAACAGTTCCTTGTCTGTAATAAATGGATAAAAAAAGAAATGTTAGTGAGAGGGGAACAACTATGTTGAGCTAAGTCAAAGATGCTCTGCTCTAAGGAATTTAGGGTTATGTTCTGAATGTGTCTGTTGTACTCCAGTTACTCATTGTCTCCTTTTATCAGGGTGCAGAGATGATAAAATTGAGTATATCATGAAGGATTCTTGCTGATCTTACTATAATAATGGCCAACTTGTGCATCTGTTTAGCACCACTGCTGTTGGAAAATATCCTTCTATCTATTAACACAATGTACTTGATGTTTTACCGTGAGACCTTCTTTCTGAGAGAGTAACATGACTTAGGGTATATGTAAATAGTGCTGTACAAGTGTGAAAAAACTCTCCAGATTTCCATAATGGATTAGCTAAATTAGATAATACTTAGCTTGATTAATAAAAGCTAATGTGTTATATTTTTTAAAGGAAAAAATGCAAACTTGAATGTTAAAATTGGTGTTGCTGCTCTTCAGTAGGTTCTTGACAGTACTTAATTCCACAATGCACATTGTCTAGAGTGCATGTTGACCAGTTACAGGATACAAACAGATGAGTTCTTTGGTGGATCTTAAAAGTAAATATGAACACTTAATATGGAGAGACAATGAAAACTTAGGTCTAAAACTGAAGATACAATATGTTTGAAGCCATGTCTGTCAGAATGCATGTTTGATAGTTATCTGTGCCTTTAGAACTAAGGATGGTGTTTCAGTCAGACTGACATAACTGCACTGCAAGCCTTTGTGGAAAATGAGGAAGTTCTAATTAACTGACTAGTTAATGAGCTAATTAATTGGAAACTGCCAAATAATTTGAGTGGAATTATTTGTAAACAAATTATCTAGAACCCTAGCTGTTACAAGACTGAAGTTCTGTGAGTTAATACAAAAGTCACTTGGGTGAGAAGTTACTCTTGGATGCTTCATTCTAATGCTTCCTTCATGGAGAAGAACTTAGAGCAGTCTTAAAAGACTGTCACATTTTAAGTAACAAGGTAAAAAAAAAATCATTATGAAATGGGTTCAGATCTTTTCCTCAAATGCAGCATTCAAATACGTTTTACTCATAAAATAACAATACAGTTTGTAGCTTTGTTCTCAGCCCTATTCTAACTGTAAGGAGGGGGGGGAATTTTTTCAAGTCTACCACTTCTCAAGTCATCAGTTATATGAATATCATGTGCTGTAAGCAGAACTCATGCTTCTTAGTATGACTGTCATGCATGAAAATAGAAAGCTAGCACTCAAATGATATTTAAGACTACCATACTAAAATGAAGTAACTATGGAATCCTACGATGTTTTCTAAAATGAATCCAGTTTTGGAAAAAGCAGACTATGCATACGTGCTAGTTGAGCTATGATGATGGTTCATGTTCTAGCCTATGGCAAATGCAACCTAAACTACTTTAAGTAAAGTTTAAGTTTACCACTTTAGTATCTGCTCAGTTAAGTCAAATACCTAGTCATGGTGAGCGCGGCACTTCTGTACTGTAGAGGACTCGTTTAATTAGCTTATTTTATTATCTTACCTATTCTCCACTGCATAAAACTTGGCAAAAAAATAAAGTTAAAGTTAGAAGCTAGCAGACAAAGCTGTATGTTCATACCTTTCAAATTTTAATTGTTGGAACTGTCAAAGAAGACTTATGAAAGTAAAATTTTCGTGATGCTGGTAGTTTGTAAAGTGTTGTAACTGCTAGAGGAAATAACTATTGAGTTGAAATGTGTTGGAGGATTGGAATGTAAGCTTAGCAGAAAAAGCTTATATATTGGTTGTAATATACACTGTTAAAAAATAAACCTATTTAATAAATTCTGTTGTTCTCCTAACCTTTGTATTAATGCTCTTGAAGTGCAGTAGGGAAATGGAAGTAGTTGACAGGGACCAGAAGCTAGAGAATGCAATACAGTTTTTAAGACACCAATACCTTAATTATGTCATAAAAATAAACTTGGTTTATATAGCTGTCCAGCAAAAGCAAGTCGTGTTTCTCATGGAGTTCAGAGGTTATCGAGTTTTGTCCAACTTCCTGACTTAGTCCTACGGCAACAAGTTTTCCAAAACAAGCTGTCAGATTGATAAGTAAAGCATTTTATCTTGTAATATAGACATACTCAGCTGTGTTACACAAGAAATTGAATTTTATGTTCGTGACTATGTTCCTTCACCTTCAGACTGTTTACTGAGGCTTTCCCTTTATTCATTTGCCAGAGAGGTCATCTGTGAGACTTAATTACTTTCATTCAGAAGGGAGCATACTTGCTTCCTCTGCCATCTTGTCAAATGACTGCTTTTGCAAGAGACTACTTTTTTGTTTTTAAAAGTAAAGCCAGCCTTTGTTAGCCATCAATCCTAGCAGTTCTAGGAAGGTGTGACTTTAGATTCACCTTTTTAACCATCCCACTTGAGATGGGAAATGTTGACAAATATGACAATAAAAACTAAGGGCTGACTAGTAGATTGCTAACTGTACAAGTGGCTAGGAATGGTCAGATTCCAAAAGTGAAAACTAATTGCTTGACTCCCTCTCTGAAATGTTTATAGACAAATGCACAGAGCATGGGGAATAAGTAGGAGGAGTTGGAGATTTGGGTTAGGTTGCACAGGTAGGATATAATCACAATCACTGAAACGTCGTGGGACAGCTCCCATGGCTGGAATGTTGTCCTAGATGGATATGTACTATTTAGGAAAGAGAGCAACAAGGCGAGACAGTGGTGATGCTCTTGATGTAGGAGAGCAACTGGAATGTACTGAGTTCTAAGCAGGGGGTAGGTAGGGCAGGTTGAAAGCTTGTTGGTAAGAATTAAGGGACATACAGATAGGGGAGAAACTGTTACAGGTGTCTACTATAGACTAGCAAGAAAATTACATCAGTAAGGCCTTCTACAGTCAGCTGGAAGTAGCCTCTAGATCACGCTCCTTAGTACTTAGGGGTGACTTCAGTCACCCTGATATTTGTTGCGAAGCCCACACATATCGAGTCCAAAAGGCTCTTGCAGTGTATCAATGATCACTTCCTAATGCAGGTGGTGGAGGAACCAACAAGGAGAGGTGCACTGCTGGACCTTGTATTAACAAATAAAGGAGCTCTGGTTGGGGACATTAAGGTTGGAAAGTCTTGGTGACCATGACATTGTGGAGCGTAGTATTTTACAAAGAAGCAGGGCAAAAAGTAGGATCACAACTCTGGACTTGTGCAGGGTTAACTTCTGACTCTTTAAAGAACTACTTGCAGGAATCCTGCGGGCTAAGACTTGGGAAGGAAAGGGAGCTCAAGAGAGATGGTCAGTTTTTAAATACCACTTCCTTCAAACCCAAGATAGATGCATTTCTTTAAGAAATCAGATGGAGGTGGTAAAAGACCTGCATGGTTGTAGGAAAGGCAACAAGAAAGGCCAAAGCTTTCTTAGATCTGATTCCAGTGCTGTTCTACATCTTTATCAGTTACCTTGATGAGGGGACAGGAGTGTCTTCTCAGCAAGTTTGCTGATGACACAAAACTGGGAGGATTGGCTGATTCACCTGAAGGCTGTATGGCCATCCAGCGAGACTTGGGCAGAACAGAACCTAATGAGGTTTAACGGGATAAGTGCAGACTCCTGCACCTGGGAAGGAACAACAAAATGCCCTAGGTTAGGAGGCATTCTGCTTGGGAATTGCTCCATAGAAGAGGATCTTGGAGTCCTCATAGCAAGCTCTCCATGGGACAATCATTTGCCCTTGTGGCCAAGAATGCCAATGGTATCCTGGGGTGTGTTAAGAAGAGTGGGTCCAGCAGATCAAGGGAGGTTCTCCTCCCCCTCTACTGTGCACTGGTGAGACCTCACCTGGAGTATTGCATCCAGTTCTGGGCTCCCCAGTTCAAGAGAGACAGGGATCTACTTGAGAGAGTACAACAGAGGGCTACGAGGACGATTAAGGGCCTTGGGAGGAAAGGCTGAGAGACCTGGGGCTTTTTCTGCAGAGGAGAAGACCGAGAGGGAATCTAATTAATGTTTATAAGTACGTAAGGGCTGGGTGTCAAGAAGGCAGGGACAACCTCTTTTTGCTTGTGCCGTGTGATAGGACCAGGGGCAATGGATTCAAGCTGGAGTACAGAAGTTCCACCTCAACATGAGGAAGAACTTCTTTACTGTGACAGTTGCAGAGCATTGGAATAGACTTCCCAGAAAGGCTGTGGAGTCTCCTTTTCTGGAGACTTTCAAGACATGTCTGGATGCATTTCTGCAAGAACTGCTCTAGTTTTGTCCTGCTATAGCAGGGGGCTTGGACTCGATGATCTTTGGAGGTCCCTTCCAACCCCTAACATTCTGTGATTCTCGTAGAGTGGGTATTTTCAGCATTAATATAGCAGAGGCTGATCACTGCTTTTGCTTTTGTTTAATCATGTATAGACCTCTCATTCTGAGAACCTTGAGAATACAAGCATTCATGTAATTTCTGATGTGTATCTTAGAAGGGATATTAACTGCTTTTTACTGCTGTACAGAGAAGCGCGTCCCAGGATATCCTAACTGCTAGCTTGCATGCTGCCTGCTATAGCAGGCCATGAACTTTCAACATTTTTCCTGAATATTCCTTGCAATCGTGATTGATTATCATTGCTTTTCTCTTGTGTCCCTAAGAAATGCCAAAACATTCTACTTGATGCATGGAAATCCCACCTAGAAACTGCAAAAGTACACTGAACTTTTAAAATGGATGATTGACTCTGATGAAAGAAACAGTTGGTTGCTTCAGGCTGACACCAGTCTTCTATCTGTCATGCTGCCAAAACGGGGGGACAAACTGAAGGTAGTATTAAGGAAAATGTTTAACGCCAGTGTGGAACCTGTGTACACAAGACACTTGTGGGGAGAGGCTTACACAGTGTCCTTACCCCCTACCCGACTTTAGAGTGAAAATAGTTGGAGAAACTCTTACCCATTTTTAAGTAATAAAAGCTTAGGCTTTTAGAAAGCCTCCTTTCATGGAAAGGGTGCTCTCCTTGCCATTATAGGAGAGTTGCAATATAAGCTTTTCAGTAGTTGAAAGAGCTGGTTTTACAATGCCCAGCTACACAGTTATCAAGTACTTTTAATTTTTAGGTACTTAGTATCTAAGAGCTATTCAGCAGTTACAGCAGGCTATGAAGAAGATGTAAATATGTCCCTGTACAAATATATATGTAATACATATCCAGGCAGACACTTTCCACTTCATCAAAGGAGTGTAGCGGAGAAGCCTCTTGTAATTAGTGCAAAGCCAACTTACTTTCTGACTATAAACAATTGATAGCAAATCCTTGTCTTGCAGAAGGCAAAGAAAGAGATGTAAGAGTGTAAGTATGAAATTTGACTAGTTTTGTGTTTTAAATGGTGAGAACTGGACTTCATAATGGTTTTTGAAAGTAACCAGACTTTGTCTGTATTTTCTGTTTGAGAAACTTGCTTGATGCAGGAAGAAAAAAATTCTGTATGAAAAAGGAAGGGTGATTTTAGTTTAGTCATTCTTGAACAGTAAAAGGTACTGACACACACAGGCAGTAGAAGTATTTGTGGTTATCTGTTCTAGGAATGCATATAAACAAACATTGAACCGAGGCTACATTTGCAGTGAATTTAAGATTAGTGTTAATTACTGCCTGTAGAGAATGCAGCTGGACAACCTGACAACTGGGGGGTGAAACAGAAGTTCTAAATGAAAAGCTTTTTTTGTAAAACACTGGTATTTTAATATCTTAATAATAGAGTGTAATTGCCACAGTGTCTGTCACATATTCAATGGTTAAATGCACTTGTCAGAAAGAAGTACTCGATAGTTGTGAATGTGTATTTTATGTTGTGGATGTGGAGGATGGGACTGAAGACAACCATATCAGAGGGAAAGAGGTGAACAATTACTAAGCCAGTTTACCACCCCCAAAAAAAAGAGTATACATAGCCTGGAAGATCATATTACTGGTTCTGTCTGAAATTGTATTTTAACCTAACAAATCTTGTGTCTAAAGCAAATACATGTAAAAGGAAGAGGGTCTTGAATTTACCTTTTGACCTATGGATTTGTGGGACAGGGGAACCCTGGTAAACTTGGATTCGTTAATCTTTACTTCTTTGTTAAATTATTCAGCTCACTTTAAATCAGTTTTTACTAAAATCATAATCTGAATTCCTCTTGTTCATTTTGGTAGTGCACCTTCCTTGTTCAGTTTCCTGTCTTCTGTCAAATTAATTTCATTTATATGTAGCTCCCTAACAAATCACCACTTTTACATAGTCAAGGAATATAATTATGTGCTTTGAAAATCTGTGTAAAACTTTATATATTATGTCAAGCCTAAAATGCTTCGTTCAGCACTGTGGTGCAGTCTCAAGTATGATTTGTAGTAATCGTGACAAATGTGGCAATTCCGTCTAGTAAGAGAGAATTGTATGGCCATCTCTGACTAGTGACATTAAGAATCATATTTATGAATCTTTCAAATTATGATTTGTCAATAACTGGAAGCTTGACAAATCTTTAGTTCTACCTATTTTACTCTTTGTGGTGGTAACTTTAGGGTGCCTCTCTAATAACGTAGTAGTAGTCCCATGACTTTTGCTTATGGGCATTTACTTAAGTACCATGACATAAAGAGCTACTTGACTGTCCATGTAATATTCTCTCTAAAAGGCTCAAGCTATAACAACATGTTTAGCACTGGTTGCATTACCAATTTTAAAAATGCTTTGCATTGGATGAGACAAAGCCAGTTTTATCAGTGAGGCACGGAAATAGAAATGAGAGTTGCATGTAACATTGCTATTGACTGGGATAATCTCAGGAGGCTTTCCCAGTGTTATCAGCCCATCACTTGCAACCTGTCTTTAATACAGAGACATACATCTCCAGCAGACCAAAACAACAAAGGAAAAAGCTGGAAGCTGGAGAAGATTGGTATCTCTTTTTTACTTGCATAACCTAACATGAAATCAGTTGATAGTTTATATTGAGGAATGAATATGGAAATTTCTTTGTGTGTAAGGGATCAAATTGCTTTGAGGAGGAGTGCATAGAAATAATTTTTACTTCAAAAGTTCCGGGTTTTTTATTTTAAAATCCTGAAAGTTCTTTGCTCAACATAAACGTTATTTACATTAATACATGCCATTTTTAACTATGCTTCTTTCACTAATCCCAAGGTGAAGCCGAGTAAGTTTTATTAATGCAACAGATGTTTTTGGAGAGAATAGCTTAAAAATCAGTAATTCGTGTGCTGCTGACTGAGCATACAACTCCCAGTTTTTCATTCTTCTGCTCAGTGCCCAGTGGGAATTTAATATGGAATAATTGTCTGTGTGACATAATGAATTAATTTAATCCAGTATTCCTGACATCTTGAGTTTTTCCTGAAGGACAGACAACAGTCTTCCATGGGGGAGGTAAATAATGAACAGTGAACATCTGAGCAGAAAAGCTGCATCTCCTCACTTCGAGGACAGCAAGATGTCAAAGTTTATTTTTATTTCCTTTTCTCCCTATACTTTCTATCTTGCTGAAGCATGTCTCGAAACCACATAAAATAAAACTAGTTCAAAGCCTGTGGAAAGTCTAAGACTTTGTAGTGCCATGAGCTAGAGAATGAAAAACTGTTTTTATAGAACATACCCATCAACTTTGCTTTCTTATAAACCCTTAACTGATTTAGCTTGCATTGACTTTCTTGTGCCTTTTCTGTGTCTTGTCTACTTCTTTGCTCTTTCCATTAGGTCCTCCTACTACTACCACTCAACTGCCCACGGTTCCCTGGCATCCTTTGACTGATGGCATCACAGGTTTAACAACAGAACCTGGAGTAATAGAGTTCCCAACAGCAACTTTGCCAGCAATGCAGGAAGACACTTGGGGTACTGTCATCTGTAGTGCGGTGGGTGGGGCTCTCTTCCTCATACTTGTCAGTGTTCTGGTTGGAATTATCTGCTATAGGAGAAGACGGACGTTCCGTGGTGACTACTTTGCTAAGAACTACATTCCACCGTCAGATATGCAAAAAGAGTCTCAAATAGATGTTCTCCAGTCAGATGACTTGGATTCTTACCCTGACAGTATAAAAAAAGAAATAAAGAATCCAATGAACAGCTTAATATCTAAAGATTACTTAGAAGACCTTGAAAAACCAGATTGGAACAATATAGACAATATTAACAGGTACCAGGAACGTTATGAAAGACCAATGGATTACTATGAAGGTGGAACTTTGGGAATGGAGTATATGGGTGGTGAATGTTACGATGACAATGAAGAAGACTTTGTTTCCCACATAGATGGCTCAGTAATATCTCGGAGGGAGTGGTATGTGTAGTAACCACTGAAAACTAAGTGTACCTACAGTTCATTTCATTGGCTGATCACTTTCAATTTGTTTATACTTACACAAGAGGAGAAATAAACTTTTTGAAACTTGATGAATTTTTTTTTTTTAAGGTTTTTATATTGTGACTTGACACAATGGAAATACTGAACCTGGGGAGAACGTATTTGAGCTGCTTTTTTTTTTCCCCCCCCAATGCTGTACTACTGTTTAAGATTTGAGTTTTGATGCAGAGTGCTTATATTGGTCTATGTCAGAGGTAAAAAATCGCTAAATTAAAGTTGCCATTCAAAACTGTTGAAGAATAAAAAGTGGCTGTCTTGGCTCTCTGATTTAAAAATAAGTTTACCTAAGGCAATGATAAGATATTATCTTGGGGTGCTTTTACTTGGCAGATTAAGTGAATTAGTCCAGTCTAGATAACCATCCATGGTGAACTTAGTACTTCTGTATAGCAAATCCTTTACCAGTTAAAAAGAGTTACAGCAGAATCAAAGCTTTACTTTTAGGTTTTTCTGCACAAATATAAATACCTCTCACCATTTTAATGAGCCTTCTTGTAACTATGTACTTAAAAGAAGTCGTTGCACTGAAACTAACTTATGAAAAAAATTTTGAGAAGTAACTGTGTAAACAGGTCAAAGGCTTGTCTTTGAAAAAGATGAAAAATTATTTTTATAGTCATTGATTTCTAAAGGTTATGCTAGTGTCTGTATATATACACAATACAGTAAGATATTTTAGGCTTGTAATTGGCAGGATGTGAAAATTAACAATTATTAAAGACTCATTTTGCAAATACACAGGGTATAATTAGAGACCTGTTTCTGAGGCTTTGTTGGGAATCTTACCATTGAATTTGAAGGCTGGAGAATTGAACACAAATAAGAAAACTCTTAATAGATTTCAAAGTTGGAAGCTAATGCCAGTCGGCTTTTTTTGCTGGGTGCTGATAAACATTAAGCATGCTAAGAGGTGTCAAGGCATTTGCTAAGTTTTATGACCAGAAGTTGAGTGGTTTTACACTGTTTCTGGGTAAGTTACAACACTTGCTTTGAAGATGGTAACTAGAACTTCAGGCTGTTACTAGAGGGTAACTAAAATTTTAGATTAGTAGTAGGGAACACTTGCATTGTCATTTCATATAGTGGAAGCACACTGTCTTTGATGGTACAACTACAAAATCTATGAAACATGAATTTAGATAAATTGTGCAGTCTCTGTATTGCAGTGGATTTGTTTTCTTTGCAAATAATACAGATTTAACAACATGGTTTTTGGTCTTGATATCTTGTCATCATCCAAAATGACATTGTGTACATTGTATGTAGGACATCTTGTTTGACATCTGACGTAGTTCTACTGTGTCTTGAGCAAGTGCTCAGCTCAATAAAATGAGGCTGATACGGTCTAGTATTTCAAACCTGAAAAGGGGAAAATCTCTGCTACCTTGAAAATAGGCTGCTTAATTACAGCTGCTTCATGAGCATTCATGCTGGAAGTTCTTTTCTATTCTCGTGATCTGTGGTAGCTTATGGCATTTAGAGCTTAACAAAAATAGTGGTATTGAGTGTCGTAGACAATACACCGTGATTTGCATATGACTGCATGTGAAAAAGATTGAGACAACAGCTTTCTTTGAAATTCAAATGGGAAAGCACCCCTAAGCAACATGAGTTCGTGTTCATTAATAGAGTGCTGATACATGATTGACCAAAGTCTCAAGAGCAACAACAAATGATATTGTGTGTATCTGTAGTTTTGAGTGCAAACACAGGGAAAGGAGTTAAATTTCTAGCAGAAGGTTCTAATCCAAGTTATTTCTGGAATACAGAGATCTTATGTCTCTTCAGAAAAAAAACAAAAACAAACTTGATATATCATCTTTAAAAGATGGTGTTACTTGGACATAAACAAACCAACCTGTTCTCCACATGAGATACCTTGCTTTTTGTCTCTGTGGATTTCTGTTTTGATTTTTCAATATATATATTTAATTCCTGTGGGTTAAGAAGTTGAAATGTTTTGGAGTTGGAAGATGATAATAGGGATAGGGCTTATGCGTGTTGCAATGTTTTGTACATTATGTCTGCTGTAAAAAAGAATTGATTGTAAGTACAAATGGCTGTTGTGTGAATAAACTTTTCTTATGTTCTGGAACAGATAGTATTCAAAAAAATGCTTGACAGATGTATCGAAATGAGAGATGAAAAAGCATAATGAAACCATAGGCTGGGTAGGAGGAACTAAAGTGTTGAAGCTGTATAAAACAGGATTTTTAGCATTTCCTCTTGGAGACCCTAAACTTAGAAAACAAGTGTCTTTAGGAACTATTAAAAAAAATACAAACTTTAAGAATGATAATAGGGATAGTTACTGCCAAGTTTCACTTTAAACAGCACTGCTACACTTTCTTGTATTCACATTATCTAAAAAAAAAAAAAAAAAGTTGCTGTCCCTCTGCTTTAACCCTATTTCTTGCAGTGATTCAATTGCCATCTGTTTTGATTAACCCATGATTAAAATGCTCTGTTGTATCTTAGGTGCATGTTCAGCTTGACACAGTAGTCTCAATTTCTGATTCTTCCTCTAGCTAGAGTGATAGAATTTTTGTGGCTACTTTTTCTGCCAAAGAAGCAAGTGAAAAAAGCAAATTAGGCAAGCCCTATGGTAGCTGCACTTCAGTTCCTGTATGTTGTTGCACTAGCCGGATAGTACCATTTTTGCTGGTGTTCAGAGGTAGAGGGTTGGCTATTGTCATCGCCCCCAAAAGGTGATTCAGTGGCTGAAGTTTTACTCAAAGTATAATACTTTTCCGATGTTTCTAACTTAGGGCAGGATTTATGAGAAAAAGAAGCACTGTAGACTTAGTAGTAGTAAGAAACTAAAGCATCTTTGTGAATCCTGGACCTTGGGGTGTATATAACTTGTGCAAAGCATTTGCGTTTTGTGGGGTTTTTTTGTGACACCCTTGTCACTAAATGGGAGACACATGGCTCTGACAGATGGACACCTCCATGGATAAAGAATTGTCTGGATGGTCGCCCTCAAGGAGTTGTAGTCAATGTCTCAGTATTCAAGTGGAGCCCAGTAACAGGTGGAGTCCCTTGGGGTTTGGTGCTGGGATGGGTACTGATAACATTTTTTGTTGGTGACATGCACAGGGGGATCAAGTGCACCTTCAGCAAGTCTACCAATGACACCGAGCTATGAGGAAGGGATGTTACCCAGAGGGACCCTGACAGGCTTGAGAAGTGGTTTGTGAAGTTCAGCGAAGCGCTGTGCAAGGTCGTCATCTGGGTCAGGGCAAACCTAAGCATAGGCTCAGGGATGATATGATTTGAGAGCAGTCCGTCAGAGAAGGGCCTGGGGGTGTTGCTGGATGGAAAACGTCAACACAAATTGGTTGTGTGTGCTTGCAGCCTCGAAAGCCAATTGCATGCAAGGCTTTGTCAAGAGAAGCGAGACCAACAGGCCAAGGGAGGTAGTTCTGCTGCTCTGCTCTCATGGGACTCTACCTGAGTTTAGCTCATGGGGGACCACAACACAAGAGGGGACATGAACCCCAGAGGAAGGTCACAAAGATGATCTGGTAGCTGGAACCAGCATCTACAAGAGCAGGCTCCAGAGAGCTGGCATTGTTCAGCCTGGAGAAGAGAAAGTTCTAGGAGACCTTATTGTGGCCTTCCAGTATTTAAAGGGGGCTATGGGAAATAGGGGGAGGGACTCCATGAGGGATTTTAGTGATTGAATGAGGAATAGTGGTTTTAAACTGCAAGGGGGTAGATTTGCTCTGTGAGTGGTGAGATACTGGAACAGGTTGTCCAGAGAAGATGTGGATGCCCGCTCCTTGGGAGTGTTTGTGGCCAGGTTGGATCAGGCTTTGATCAGCCTGGTCTGGGGGGTGGTCTCCCTGTCCATAGCAGGGGGTTTGGAACTGTATGAACTTCAAGGTCCCTTCCAACCCAGACTATTCTGTGATTTTAGTTGCAATTTTCTCACTTGGACAAGAGGGAGCTGGGTGCAAAACATATTGAAGTGAGTCTTCCAAGGATTCACGTGCCAGTTCTTAAGGAGGAAATGGGAACTATTGTTCATATGTACATTGGCTGGTATCTGACAGACAGAGTTTATGCTAAGAAAGCTGTTTTGTAAAATAGAACAATCATCTCTGAAGGTGGTATGTTACATTAATATTCTGGTGTGAATTAATCTTCCTGCAAACTGCTAATCTGTGACTCCATCCCTCAACTTTAAGAGTGTCACCAAAAAGTGCTTATTTCAGTTCTGTTAAAGCTACTTAAAGATGCTTGCATGAGTGATCCCACGGCAGTATTGCTGTTAGGTCTTTCATATTTATCTCTGAGAGGACAGGAATCACTTCACCGTATTGGAATTACGTTGTTTGGTGGTTGTTTTGTGTTGTTTTGTTTTTCCCCAGATGAGAGATGGAAAAAGGATTACTTTGTCCAGCTTTCTTGCATACAGGTAGAACAACATTAGAATTATGAGCAGTTGATAAAATATGTTGCATAGTTCAGGGATTTTTGCTGTGAATAGAATACAGAGCTGAAGAAGTTCCTAAAATTTTCTCTGATAAGACATTAAATAGAGGATGGTTACGTGGTGTTTGGAGAATTGCACCATATAACTATTTCTGAAGGAAAATGGCTGAAATAAACTACACTAGAAATATTTTACAAATATAGTGTGAATTTTTTATTATTTTCTTTCTAATTCCTTTACTGTTGCCTTTCTGGTCCAGTAACCAATCTAGGTCAGCACATTATTTCTGCATGCTGCTGGTATTTTACAGGCAAAAGTTTTAGTAAAAATCATGTGAATTATTCCAATTACACAACTTGTTAGTGCAAGTTTGAAACTCTGAGATTGATGATACTGAATTACATTAGCACATTTCACAGTTTTCTGAGATTTAAAACTTACTGAATTCAGAACGTAGCCAAATGGGTGATCTTTTAAAGGTTACCCATGAAAAGTGTGTTAATTCAGTATGAGAATTGTCAAACATTAAATTTGACAGAGCTGAGGAAAAAAAAAAAATTGCTTTCAAAACCCAGATAGTCTTTCTTCCTCCCTTGTTAAAGAAATAATTTTTATAATGAAGTTTTAAGTTGGAAGCCCTAGAGATGGTAGATGGTCTTAGGGTTTGCTTTTGTAAGTGTAAGGAAAGTATTAGTGAGTTTGTGTGTCGATTGTTCCCCCTCCCCCCCCGATTTTAAATTTTTCTTTTTCCGTTCTGCAGATTTTATTGGTGATTTGTCTTAGAGCCACTCAAGTGATAGTTGTCTAGCTTTTTGAGTTAACACCTTGTTTGCTGATCTAAGTGCAAAGCATGTGTTCTGTAACTTCATATTGCTTTAAAAATTAAAATAAATCTGTAGACTGCTGAATGAAGCTGTTGAAATCAAATTCTAGCACTCTTCATTCAAACAGCTTTTTTTATCTGGATGACTGGAGCCAGTACTGCAGGAGTGCCAGTGCAGGACAAGGCTTTCTGTTTGGTCATGGAAGAAAGGGTTGTTTCTCAGCACAAGGCTGAAATAGCTTATCTGAGTATCAAAAGGACGTGAGCTTCTTAAAGGTGTAATCTATGCTGTTACGTTGCAGATGTGCCATTTAAGCAGACATCTTCTGTTGCTGTAGCAGGGGCTGTGATCGGAGCAGTCCTTGCTCTTTTTATTATTACCATCTTTGTGACAGTGCTGCTGACCCCAAGGAAGAAAAGGCCATCCTATCTTGACAAAGTGTGAGTATGTGTTGGATTTTTTTTTAATTGAAAGCAATTTGCAGCAGGTGTTTCTTCTACACAGGGACTTGTGTCTGCAGTTTGTTAACAGCTCTTCAGCTGTCATAATTTCAGGGCTGTATTTTCAGAATAGACAAAGAAATGAGGAAACTAAGAATGACCTCGGAAGTAATAGCATTCTTTATCTCATCAGAATTTTTTTTGAAAGAAAATTCGATTGAGCTGCAAGGCAGTGGGGAGGTCCATCCATCTTAACAGATTCCAGAGACTACTCATTTCTAATAACTGTAGGTCTAACATGTAAGCAAATTGGCTGTGTTTCACCCAAGTGTGAAGGTTCACTAAAATTTATCCTGATGTGTGTGTAAAATGAAGGAAGCACCCACAGATACGTGCTTAGAAATGACTGACTTAAGTACTTTCTGGAATGTTGGTTGTTTCTTCAAGTCTCTGGTGCAATTATGCAGTTTACTTTTTTAAGCATCCAGTATGATCAAATGAAAACGAGGAAACAAAAATGAAAAGATTCTGTCCAAGTCGATGAAGTGGAAGCTCTGTTTAGAACATACATAAAAAGTGATAACAACTTTGAATATCTGAAAATACAAGTGGTTTTGACACATGCTGTATACAGTTAACACTTACATTGAATGAGAAATGAAAATCTGTCATGTCTGTATATACTTCATGAGTGGAATAAAATAACTGAAGTGTTGAGCATAAGTTTCAGTATTAGAATTTCTTGAGCTAGTAAAATGAGTCAAGTATTTTCCTACAACTGAGTAAGTTCCACCATGGTTAAAATACTGTTTTCTTGTTTGTTTCCCTTAATTTCTGTAGCTGAAGCAAATTTATATTAGTAGTCTGAAACATTTTAATGATTTTCTAATGAGGTGCTTTCACAGAGAAAGTTCTATCAGAGAAGTCATACATGTAATAATTGATTGTAAGCTCTTCTCAAGGGCTTCTTAAAAAAATGCTGTAGTAGTAAGTTTTGCTCAAGATGTATCTTGATTATTATGATTATGATAGGTGCAAGTAGTCCCTAATCATATTTAGATGGAGTAGGGGGGAGTTAAGGCTACTTAATACTGTACAGGATAAATAACAAAACATAGGCAGTGCTTGTCCACAAAAAGTATGTGTCTGAATATTGCCAGTGGTTGATGTGTTAACGTGACAATATTTTAAATATACATCATAGCTAATGGAAAGGTGTATGTCCTGAATGCTGAGTGTTGGATGGTCTGGCAGGTAAAATAAATGATATCTGACTGTTCAGTTGGTTTTACCAAACATGGCATGTTGTATTTCATTCTTTCTTTACTACAGGATTGATCTTCCACCCACTCATAAACCATCCTCGTGTGAGGAGAGAGCGTTCTCTGTACCACAGAAAGAAATTATGCTTCAGGTAAGTGGTGGTATACATCTTGAGTTGAGGAAGGAAAAAATGTTAATTTTGCTTTATGGTAACATAGTCTAGTCCTTTCCTGGTAGTATCTTGAGTATTTCAGTTGGCTCACAGCAAAGAGGTTTCACTACATATGTGATATCTTTGGTGTTAGTAGTCATACTTAGAGTCGATAGATCCTTTTTGTAACTCTAATAGGGGTTGACAGACTCTGCTCCTCTTGAAGTACAAAAAGCTGTAGTTGAAATTCCATGGTTATTAAGAGAATACGCAAGGCTTTATAAATAATCGTCATATTGGGGAAAAAATATACTTGGTAAATCTGCAAAGAGACTTCAGCTTCATCATCTTTCAAACTGTTCAGGTTTGGTGGGTATATACTGGATTTGGGGCTTTGGCATAGCTAATTAACCCAAGTGCTTTTGATTCCCAGTGGCGATCATTAAAGCACTTTTAAGTTCTTGCATTGTGTAACTTCTAATTTTAACTCTTTCCTGAACTTATCAGCAACAAAAGACTCTGTACTAATTCTGTGGGAAGTACTCAAATTTTTAGTATGCTTTCAGGGCTCGCTTCATGTCCTCTCAAGTAGTGCTGTCCAAACAAAATAGCAGTAAGCATTCAGGTTCCTCAGTAGCACTTGGTATTTGTCTAGGTGTAGTCTGATACAACAGGATCTAGGATCACAGAAGTAAGAGCGCTGGAAAGTTGATTCTAGTCAATGTGACAGTTAAAATAAGCGAAGAGCAAGAAAGGATAGGACTGCCCTTCTTAGCTGCAGCACAGCTTTATACTGGGTTGGACTGCTTGTGAAAATCCAGGTGAATTCAGAAGGCATCTTTTGCCCTAGGCAATACAGAAAGGAGCAGTTGGGGCGATATGGCTTCATTTAACAGTATTCATTATTGCACTTCATGTAATAAACTGATCTGCTCTTATTAAATCAGTCAGTCTGATTGTGATGTAATCATTATAATATAATGATGTGATCTTTATAATCACATTTCTGCTTACACTGAAGAAAGCTTTAATCACCTATCAGTATTAATGAGAATTAGATTGTAATTGCTCTTAATGATGTTTTGTTCCAGCTTCAGTACTTTTGTATAAATGTGATTATAATCACTGATATGCAGAATTTTAAGACTAATTCAAGCAATTGTTTACAATAAATACTGTTTCTCCAATAATCTGGTGTACCTTTGTAGCTTTAAGAGCCCTTAGAAGCCTTTATTCTGTGATGGATAGCTGTCCTGGTCAGGGGGAATCTTCAGCCACCTTTCAGATGCATTTTGATGGGGTTCTTAGTAATTCTGAAAATAATTCTTGTAGATTTTCTTAAAGTAATTTCTCATTACAAAAGGTTGCCAAATATGTGTTGCCATAAAAGCTTTTCTCTTTCTCATGAAAATAATGCATGAAAACAACGTGTAGTGTTTTACAAATATTGCATTGATTGATACCTGCTAATATTGGTGCTGAATAAAGCAGCAAACATTTCTAGTAGCTTTTAGTAGCAGCCTGGTGATTATAATATTATGAAGTTATAAAACATTTAGTTGGCAGAATACATAATGGATGTTTGTCTTCTGATCTTGAAGGTGGAGTAGCACCTAAGTGACACAAAAGAAACAATGTTTATGTTGGGCATATTGTGCTAACTATGTACTAACTCTTTGGTCACCACAATACTCAACAAATGCAACATCAATGAATTATGCTTCTGCCAATACAGTCCTATGCTTTATGTATTGCAGTAAAATACCTTCCAGAATCAGAAGATATGGACTGTTGTGTTATTTCTGTATTGCTGCTAGATGGTAAAATGACAACAAAAGGAAATGCAATTATTTATCCTTTATAGGGCTACTCAGAAAGTGTATACCTTACTGTTTTCATCTTCTGCTGTTTCAATTCTTCCTTGGATTTGCTTACTGTGGCTTCTAGGAGTGATTACTAAAGGAAATAACCAAGAAAAGCTGAAGCTGACTGTAGTCGTGGTTGAACATATAATAAAATGGCTTATGTAAATATATTTTGTTAATTGAGAAGATCCAAAACAGACTTAGTCAAATACTCATTTCCCTCAAGCTGAATAAATACAGTTTCAAGTTATTTTGGGAAAGGGAGGCTGCTTTCCAGTGAGTCTACCCCTAACTTGTGCTGGTGCATGGTGTTACTCCTCCCCAGAGGTAGGACTCTATACTTAGCCTTGTTGAATTTAATTAGGTTTGCCTTTGCCCAGCTCTCCTGTCTGTCCAGATCTCGCTGGATGGCAGCACAGCCTTCCAGTGTATCAGCCACTCAGTATTCATAATAATTTCTCTGTACTGGTATTTGGAGATACTAATTTATGAATTCACGTGAATCACATATGAATTGTAAAGAAGTGTTTCATTTACAACACTAAAAGTGAGGTAAAAGTACAAAGCGTATGGATGTTCAAGTGAACAAAGGAAAAATGGCAGTGTAAAGCATTTTATTTACTGTAAAGACTGTACGTTCATCTTTATCAGCTTTTTCTAGCAACAGAGCTGTTGCTTTTGGGCAGGTTTTGAATAATCACTGTCAGGAAATACGGTTCTGTTACTTAGAAATAATTTTTGCATATAATGTGAAAGAGCAGTGAGCAGCCTGAAAATGACATCCTTGAGAGAGGGATCTCTGCTTGGCAACTGAGTTTTGAGGGAGATCAAGAGGAGTTGAGCAGTGGAACAATTATAGTGGCTTAAAGAGGAATTTCTCTGTTGCATAACATCTATAAAAGGCATGGGAGAGGAGGCACTAATTCAGGCAACCCTTTGAATCATTGGAGTCAGTTTCACTGCATTTCAAGAATATATTGCTAAGAAGCAAAACTTATTTACTTACCTAGAAACATGACTGAGATGGATGGTCTTTGACATTGTGCAAGATCTGAACTTATACCTAGCTCGACAGGTGCTTCTGAGGGAAAGGGGAAAGAAAGTTGTTTTGTATAATGCAATACATACATGTTCAGAGTTCTTGAAATATTCAGAAATTAATAGGGCTTTCATGTAGCAGCAGAAATAAGAAGTGAATTACAGCCCAGTAGGCAATTCTAGCCATGAGAAGACTGACTTGAAAAATCTTTTAAGAATAACTTGTGTATTCATGAGCCAAGTAACCCTGTCAAATGCTGTATCTCTTTAATGATAATATTTGGATGATTGTTTAAAACAGGAAAGAAGGTTGTGAAATTGTATTAGCACAATTAAAAGCATATGACACCAGTTACTGAATGACACTTTCTCTGGATCACTATGAAAAGATCAGCCATAGTACTCGTAAACTTAGGATAACACTCATTTATAGATTATGGCTGTCTTGCACTCTTTTTGTAATGGTCTTAATACAGGTAGGAACACTTTTTCCTTGACAGAAAAGGAAGCATTATTGTAGTAATTTGCCTTAAACTGAAGAGCTGTTTAGGCAAACAAGATTGAATGGAAGGAAGCAAAAATTGTGCATAGATAAAATCATCTATATATTGATAAAAGATCTCACAATATAAAGAAAACATTAAACTGATAGGAACTAGAAGGAGGAACAAGGTTTTTATTAGTGGATGCCTTTGTAATGGGTTTTACCAATTAGAAAAGATGGAAAAATCTAAGATGAACATGGTGAGAAAACTGATTTAGGCTTTTAAAGGACTGTTGGAGAAGGAGCATGCTTAAAACTCAATGCTTTTATGAAGCTCTACAAAATGTAAAGGCAAGCCAGTGCAAACTGGTTTAGGTATCAAAGCACCAAATCCCAGATCTGTGTCTTCCTGCATAGAAACACTGTTGTTTTATGAGAGAACCTGATGATTTTGGTTCTATCACTTGCTCCGTAGCAGTAAAAGGTACAACTCCTTTCTGTAGCTAGTGTCATGTTTTCGTGACACATGTGATGATTTCCTTTGTTTCTAGTTAAGTGAATAAATTAACCCACTGGAATTTTACACTCTGGTTTCCAATGTTTATCTAAATGTCTGCATCAACTGTTGGTAAAAATTCTGGAGCAGGCAGATTTTTTTTATCACAGAACATGAGCCGTCTGTGATGATGTGAGGGTTCTTGTACCCCATGTTTCACCTTCTTGTGTGATCACAGTCTTAGCATCTTGTGATAACTAGTATTTTCATATAAACCAACTCTGTTCTTCAGTGTTGAATTTTGACTTGGTTCCACTACAACTTTTCTAATTTCAGAACGAACATTTTGCTTTGCAAAGCCAGTACAGAGAGAAAGACGCTGGAAACTCGCAGCACATGGTAAATAATAAGATGGCTGGAATTACTGACTGAAGCTTTAATTTCATCTTGTTCCTTAAAATAAGTTCATAAGGTTGTTTTTCATTACGAACAAAATATTTGTCCATCCTACTCAATAACTGTTGCATGTGTTTGTTTTCTATCCACGAAGTGGAAAGCGTCAATATCACTTTAATATTCTCTATCTTATAAGTAATTTTGCTGGCTAATTTAAGTACATAAACACTATAAAGCTTTGCTTTTGCTGTATAAAACAACAAAGCACAGGAGTACTGACAGACATTTTCATAGTTCGTGATTTGCTTCTTAGAATTATTGAGCCTTAAAATCTAACTATTATTGAAACAAAAATTTGAGGTTAACTGAGTAGTTACTAACACTGCTGTCATGTCTGTGATTGGATTTTTTTATGTTCATGTTTCTGAATTCATAGGGCTGTTTTGGAGATCATGCAGCTTTTATTTTGCTTAAAGCTTTAATAAGACTAGGAATTGCAGGTTCTGTACATGAACTGTGAAACTGATTGCTACTTCTGTGTGTTTAGAAAGCTGTGAATGGAAGTCAACTTACTTGTGAGGCTGAAGAGCCACAGGAACAAGATCTTCAGCATATGTATCCTGTTTATCAGCAAACATACTGCAAAAATTGGAGCAGCAGATACCCACAAAACTCGGGACCTGGTAGAGTCTACATCAACCCAAGGGAGCACTATGTATGATTCTGTACCCAGATGTCTTAACATATGAAGATTTTAATACCATTTGACTCTATGACCAGTATGTCTTACTGGCTTTCATCTCTAAACTAATCGTTGCCTTTCTGTGGGAAGAGAAATGTCATGGAGAATTTTATACATGTAAACCCTATGGCATTTGGGACTTAACTTTTTTCTAGTCTTTGGTATGTAATTGGTTTTGTAGTTGCATCAACCTGTCAGAAGTGGAGAGTCATTTATCTTTATTAACCTTCACAGTTGTAAGATGTATAAGTTGGATTATTTGGCTGACATGCACCAAAGTGTAGATAAGCTGTTTCCCTGGTTATTTCTGGGAGCATTCTCCCCCAAATGGATATTTTACAGTAACCTTAACTATGTAATAGTGAGTAAATGTGGACAAGGTGACTGAATACCTGGTGATACAAGTAGTCTCATGCTGAGAGTCAGGTTTTTTTATTCTTTGAAAAGTTGGGATAATTATCATTTTGACTGGTCTTACCTATTGATTTCTTAACTAGCTCTACCTCTTCCAGTCAAATAAGCAACCAGACTACCTCTCATGCTGACTTGTGGTTTCATAATGTATGTAGTGTGTCTTCCCACCCTGTTAAAAGGGAAGCAATTTCCTTACATCAGAAACTTTTTGGTTAGATTAGTCCTGGCTGTCAGTTGTGTACTTGCTGGTTGTAGTTTCACTGTAGGTCTATGTGAAACTTAGTTGCTGGAAGTAGATGACTAGACAAAATTTCCTCCAGGTGTCTTTTGTGTAGCTGCACCTTACCTACAAATTGCTGTTTAGCTATTTTTCAAAGTATGACTCCCCTGTTAAGTATGGCAGAGTTTCTTTTGCTTGATAATAAATATATTCATGTTCTTTAATTTCTTCTCAGCTTGCAGTAAAACTGCCTATGATGTCGTCTTATGTCTTAAAGAAAATGAAAGTTTCAGTAGAATTCAAGTAGTTGTCGTCCCTGTCCTTTAATCATAACCAGTAATGTGAATTAGTTGGATAATGTCCTGATGTTTCCAGTGCTAACAAAATCCAACATGAAATTTTATGGTGGGCCAGTCGTTGAAAAATGTGCTCAGGATCTTTTTAGATAAACAGGTGTTTCTTTGGAGTAAAAAATATTTTTAGCAAGTAAAAAAAAAGTGTATAAAGTATTAGTGCTGAAATGAGCTTAAAATATATTAAGACAGCAGGAAATTAGATAATGACTAAAATTTTCTGAAGAAACTTTATATGATTTATGTATATTCTATAGACATAAGTACAGAATGATGATTTTTTCAGCCATGATCTGACAACAACTGTAGAGAAGAATGGCTGTGTCATACTGAACTAACTCTTGTTACAGAATGAAACATTACTTCAGCAATATTAGTGTTTTCTCTGCAGATGATCACCTTTACCAGAGGGAAGAGTCAGAACTGTAGAAGCAGTAGAGTTGAAACTAGTGTAGCTAAGTGGGCTGCAGGCAGGATGCTGTTCTAAAGCCAGTATTCATCTGCATTCATCTCCTATCAAAAATTAATGAGAGAAATATCCATGATAGGGCTAGGGAAGTGTTTTTCATTTCTTACAGTTAACAGATAGATTATGGCTTAGGTGCCCACCTTGTGGACACTGTACAAGAAGGCAATAACTGTTCTCTTGCGAAGCAGCTTTCTGGTACCATGTGGATGAAGTTGACAACTGAAGGAATGGCAAATAAACAAGTTGGAGAGCGCCTGTTTCTCAGCAGCTTTCTTTGAGCTGCTCTGTACTTGCTGTTCTCGTAGGGACTGAGCAGCTTCATGTATATTGAACAACTGTTTTCAACTCTAAAGCCTTCTGCTATGTTTGAGACCTAAAGAAGGGCTTGTGTGCCCTAAAAATTTATCTTCCACTAATGCCAGTTTAAGCAGCTACCGCTTTCCACAAGTGTTGCCTCCCCTATCCTTTCATTACTACAGCTCCGAAAAAATATCTATAGTCAGAACATGCAAAGAAAGCTGTCTTGGCCCAATGTGAAAGGAAACAATGGCAGAACATTGAGATGAACTATTCTGTTTGAGATAATTTCTTCAATATCACTAAGCAAAACTTCATACAAAATATTAGGACATGGATTATAAGGTGGTTCCAAATGGTGTTACTGTGATAATTTCCACTACATTCATTTGTACAGTGTGATATTGAGCGAATATGTCAGTTCCTATTATGTTGGCAGATGATGTAAAAAAACCAACCAATTATTTTGGGTACAGACATCATCTACTGCTTTTTATCTGATTTGCAAATACCTTGTTGTTTGAAGAGTTGAAAATTGGGGGGGGGGGGGGCATAGGATCCCATCAAGAGTAAAGGGCACTTTGTTGTTGCCAAAAATACCTTAAAAAAAAAAATTTTACCT
>JANHFX010004044.1:0-64628 GCA_027560015.1 Chloroceryle amazona
GGGCAGCCTGTTCCAGTGCCTCACCACTCTCTCAGTGAAGAATTTCTTCCTAATATCCAATCTAAACCTCCCCTGACGCAACTTAAGGCCATTTCCTCTTGTTTTGACATTAGTAATTTGGGAGAAGAGACCAACACCAGCCTCACTACAAGCTCCTTTTAGGTAGTTGTAGAGAGCAATAAGGTCTCCTCTCAGTCTCCTCTTCTCTTGATTAAACAACCCCAGTTCCCTCAGGGTCTCTCTTTCTTTCCTCAGGCTTCCCTAGGTCAGGGAACACCCTGTCCACCTCAAAAACCTCAAAAAAAGGAAGAAAAAAAAGTATGGGGTTTACCAATGCCAACGCTGCTGTCTTGCTGTTTGTGGTCTGAGCCTCATGAAATGTAGCCTCATGAATGTTTCCAATTCTTTGTTGATTCCATGAATGTAAAAAAGAGGCAGGAGTCTCTATTAGAACACAACTTGTGCAGGAAAACACATGCTTAGAAAAGGCTTGCTAGCAATCTGAAAACACTATTCAAGAGAACGTATGACAAAAAAATGTGGCTGATACCACAAATTTAGCCAATGTGTAAACCATCAGCCCCACAATACACATGAAATAGTTCAACCAAAAGCTCATTATTTGGAAAATTTAAAGGTTCAGTCACCTATTTTGTCAGAAAGCTTTGCAACTGGGAGTGAGAAAAGTCAGTTAATCCTGAGCTGTTTTGGTCCAGTCCTTCTTTCCCCTTGCTGGTAGCAGTACAGCTTTGGAGCACAGGGGTTCCTTGGTTCTGGCCCCACCACAGCACTGCCTCTGCCCAGCCCTGAACCCCACTGGGCTGGGCATCATCAGCCAGACCCTGGCACCATCCCATCCCACAGCCTCCCCTCTTTCACTAGACCTTGTTCCCACAGCCCCCAGTAGATACCAGGGGGATATTTTGAACAGGATCCTCCCTACTTTACAGTCTTAAACCTGCAAACAGACCCCATGCGCTCACCTCTGTCTGCTAGGGAACCACTTGTCTTTTCCTCTGAATCTAGGTTAGTAATTTTGAAGGGAGAGAATCCATTTAGCCTGAGCTCCATCACCCGAGCTTAGATGCACACTGATACAGTGCTGTGATAGCGGCAGAGATTTGTCATGCCTGCAGCATAAAAGATTCTCTGCCTTCAAATTGGGCATGAAGCATTTCTACAAAGTACCTGATTCCTTTCATTTCTTTACACTTGTTTTCTCAGCAGAGGTTTCTGGTCCCTGAGGTAAATAGAAAGGTCTTATTCTGTGTACTCTGTGGTGTCAAAAGAATACATTTACACGGGATAAGATGTAATTTATAAGCAGGTCATGTTTCCTACATGGCTCTGGTACCTGCTGATAGCTTATCTAAGAATACTTTGAATAAAAGTGATGTGAGATGATAGCAAGCAGAAGGGGAAAATAAGTAAAGAAATTTGAAAACCACAGAAAAATGCATCTGCTGTTGCCAAGAATACAGAGCTTCAAACTCCACTACTGAATAGTTATGAAAAGGGTAAGACTGAATCATCTTGAACACATACCAAATAACACCTGGACATAATTTCTGAAGATAAACTGCTTTCCAGACTTGAATGAAATATCCCTTTACAGAAAGGTATTAAGTGACCCAACATCCAACAGTCCCTCTTCACATTTCTATATTATTATTCAGTCTTTGAAAAAGGATATACACGGACAAATATATTTATCTGATGGGCAGAGACTTGGAATGACACCCAGCTGCTTCCAGCAGGCTATTAAACCTGTCAAGTGAACAAGCTTCAGCAGCATAAGGAACCATTAATACCCATTTAGTAATAGAACTTGGAAAATTAATCTTGCTGTGACTCAGAAAGCTAAAATACTTGGCTGGCTTTAACATTTCTCAAATTATTCTAATTAGATCCCCCAGTATATGATTTCCAATGATACTTTCTTATAGGGAAGTTGTACCTGTACCTCCAAATTTAATCTAGTCTAGCATACCAAGAAGGAAGAGGAAGAAGTGACATGGACTTGAAAAAGAAAAGGAAAGAATGGAAAGAAACATAAAACTTTGATTCAATAAAAAGAATTGTCCTAGGCTATAACTGAGTTGTATCTTTGGATTTAAATGTGCCGTCTCAGCTCTTTCTAATAATATAAGACAGTATTGCTGCTGGCTATATCAGCATTTTACAGAAATCTACCAACAGCTAAAGTCTTTAAAGCATAATACATTAAATGTGTACAGTACTAGTTTCTGAGCTGGCGTTGCAGTGTCAGTCAACTCAAAGATGCCGATGCACGCACGGTACAACAATGATGGCATATCAATGCAAGGCAAGCTAGAGAGTCTTAGACTGAAATGGACTGTCATGATCATAGGCTTAGGATCCTGTGTAGCACTGAATCTGAAGTTTCAGTCAGTAACTTCAGCAGTAGAGGAAATCATCCCTGAATTATGGACCAGCGAAGAGGTTTAGAAAATTTGCTTGTGAGTTTTGAGGAGGAGCATAGGCAGATGTACATAGACATACACCATTAGTTGCTGTTACTGCACAGATGAATAAAAAAGAAAATATACTTCAGTTATCTTAGCTTTGATTTGTAATAGAAAAGAAAATGTTAGAAAGTTATCTTCCCCCCACCCCCATGCAATTGTGCTCTAATGAAAATGCCTTAGTAGTGGCTAGTTTGCTATTAGTTCAGGTGGGAGAAATAAGATTTCAAGAATTGGCTCTAATATTAGCTCTATGCTATTGGGAATATTCTGTAGAAGTAGACTAGAATTACATCTGAATAAAATAATAAGAAATATTCCAGCAAACAGATCTATTTTATCACCCTATGCATAAAACTTTCCTGCTGCTTTATAAATATTCCAAAACTCTGACTTACATTGCAGACATTTTTATAGACTATTTAACATGAGTAATCCCTGTCCAGTTGGAATTTGTCTGATAGGTACACAGTGCAACAGACCGTGCTGCATGCAGGAAGGCTACTGTATGCTGGTTTTGAACTTAGAGTTGCATATAAACATAAATTCAGAATATCTACTTTTAAGATACAATTTGGAAACAGAAAATGATGTGTCAGAGCACCTTCTGCCTAAGCAGAACCTGCTTTCTGTACATAAATAAATTTTCAGTTAACAGCTAAAGTAACAAAGTTTGCATGTTTTATTTCATTTGCATAGGGTTATTATTCTCATATTATGATGCTGAAGATATAAAAGATTTATGAAATATATAGACAGCGAGTTTTGTATATTTATAATGTGAAAAGTTTTAGACTGGCAAAACATGGATGCCTTGCACTATCAGTTATATCGGGTTTCTTATACAACCTTTCTGAACAATATATGGCTAGCCAGAGTACCTTATCCCTGAGTTTCATATAAACCCAAACAAAACTCTGAACCATGGGGAAAAAAAAATCACAAAAAGAACGCTCCAAAGTCCCAGATGAAGAAGGAGTTCCACAAGTGGGAACTCTAGGCTGGTAGACAACAAAGGCTACAGCATCTAGGCAGAGCAAGATAGGGCTGAGCTTGGTCTCAAGACAACCTAGCAGTCATCTTTAGTAGCACAGATGTAATTCTTTGGCTAATAAATGCAAACTGAGATTGCCCTGAAAAGCTTCAACTGCAGTCCCATTGCTGGTCATATGCAGGAACCTCAGTTTAAGATTGCATTTGAATACCCTTGGAACCACAATCTCGTAGATGCAGAATCAAATATTAGACTAAGTCAATTAATTTATCAGAAGCTCAAATATGAGAAACTTGGTTTTAATGTTACTTGTACTGCTATTGACTGATTGTTATTCTGGTAAGATTGTAATGGAATCTGAGGCCTTATAAATATAGCTTGTAAGAAAAGCCAAAAACCCATGAGGCTATACATCATTGTCACCATTAACAGCACCTAATATGCACACATTAATAGAGCCAGCTGTTAATGACCTTCTCTCAAAAAATGGCTTATAAGCCATTATAAGCAATAACCAAAAAATAGATCCATGTAATGTGACTCGTTACAAGACTTTATCAGCCAGATGCTTGTTACTGTAGTACATAGTCTACTGAAAAATTCCTTTTGCAATTCTTATTAGCATTCTGAAGCTGAAGTTCAACCCAATAAATAGAAGAAAATCACAGTTGAAGGACTTCAGTTTTCAAGTTTGCGATTTCAGTTAAAAGAGGTTTAGAACAGGCTCTTCAACAGTTGATTCTGATGAATAGCTGGATAAAAGGAGGCAGTTCTTCAGGTATGCTGTCCTGGTTTGAATGAGAACAGGGCTAATTCTGCTCAGTGACTTCTCAGCTCATTTCTTCTAACTAACTGCACTTTCTGAAGTTATCAGCCTGTTTTCACAGACAGTGTCTGCTGCTGGCAGTGATAACACCCCATGGTTAGAGTTACTACCAAGGATTAGTGTGCAGACCAAGGCCACTGCTGGATCTTGTGAACCACACTGGGGGGTGCAGAAAGCAAAAGGGAGGATTGGACAGGGCAGGTGACCCCAAACTGACCAACGAGGTATTCCATCCCATATACATTATATTTAGTATAAAGCAGAGGGATCCAGAAGGTCTATAGCTCTCTCTCCAGGGACTCCTGGGGTTTTCTCCCCTCTTGGACCACTTTGCCAGGCTTGGTTCAGGTCCTCTTTCGGTTCCTTTCTCAGAGCATCCAAGGAGGACTCTGTCCATTCTGCCTTCGATCCCAATTGGTGTGTTCCTGAATCTGGTGCCAGAATCCAGCTCCTGAACACAGCTCCCACCTGCTGCAGGGCCCAGTCTGGGAATCCCTCTGTGCCTGCTCCACAGCATCAGTGATGACAGTGATGTGATTACCATCAGGGGGGGTGGGTTTGATGCTGGGTCTGTATATATTTGTATATATTCTACTTTTTATTTTTTTTTATTATTGCTTTTAATTTTCATTAAAGCTGTTCTAGTTTCCTCTTCTAATCACTAAGTCTCCCTCCCTTACTCCCTTTCTCTTCCTCTTTGGGGAGGGAGGGGTTTAACAGAGACCATCTGTTATAGGTCCAAGGGGGACTCCCTGACCCTAAACTGTGAAATATGCATATTTATTTCCTGCTATAGATCAATTTTACTTAATTCAGTCTGAGATTCCTAACAGGAGTTAGGGAAATCCTGTCTACATTTTGAAGAACTGCAGTGCTGGTACAGCTTGTTTTGGGAATCACCATCTCTGAGAATGACTCCTGGTCTCAGGTTTGCTTCAGTCATGAACCAAGGCAGAACCTGAAGCATCAAGAGTTTCACATAATGAAAACTCGCAATATTTTTTATCAAAAGCCAGTGTTTCTACATTCATTGAAGTACTAGCTTCATATCAATATTTGCTCATCTGAACCACCACCATCATCCGCGAGTGACTGTTGATCTACCTCAAGCAGATGATTTACCTGAACTCAGCTGTCTTTGACAGATGTCTGCTGAGACCTGCTTACAAAACTGATGAGCCCAAAACAGGGAAGACTGTAGATGAGACAAACTATTTGAGTTCCACTGTAATCTTCTTTTATGTGACACTGGGATATGCCATAGTTATATAATTCTCATAACGCACTGCACAGATTCAAATGGTTGGAAAAGAGATGGGAGTCATGAGGTACTTCATCCAGCAATCATGAAAATAGAAATGTGATACATTCTCTATTCCTCTTTAGACAGTAGAAACTGTATATTCCCTCAGGAAAAAAGACTGATACAAAGAGCATGTGAAATGCATTTCTGACAATTTAATTGATTAGCACAACAAGCATTAACTGTTTAAGGCAGTCACGTAATTCTATAATATTACAATACACTTCTGAAAAAAAATTAAACCCAAGCCACCCAACAAGAACAACCAAACCAACCAACCAAAAACAAACAAACAAAAGAAAACCCAAAAAAAAACAACACAACAACAACAAAACCCACAAACAGAAAATAAAAAAAAAAAACAAACAAAATAACCCCTCTGCAATCACATTGATATTTTTGTAATGTTCTCCAGAGTAAACAATTTTCTGAATACTTTTATACTGAGTATAATTCTCTTCTGTTACAGAGATTTTTCCCATTCTTTTATTTCCGGTGCATCACTAGTATCTGTTTTCTGTAGTTCTATTCACAAAGTTCTCAGTATAGATTAGCAGCTTTATATTAACATTAAAGTAAATATTTAAGGCTTGCATTCTGAATATTTAAAAGTAACTAAGGAGTGTTTCTGTTCACAACCCTTAGAAAGGTACTGTACACTAGACTTAGATCAGTATTCTGGCCAGCTCTTCTGTCATGATGCATAAAGTGTAGATCTTTTTGACAGACACTTTGACTGAGCAGAAAAGTCCCTACTTGACCTCAAATCAAAGAGAGGTAATGGCCAATGAATATCAAGGGAAAAACATTTATCTGTCTTCATTCTAGCCCCAGTGCCAGCTACCTTCAAAGTCACTCTTGAATCTGCACAATAAAGGAGCCTCTGACTATCAAAACAGGTGGCTAAGTCTCTGGTTACTTACATTACAGTAGTTTGTAAATGATATTTTTTTTTTAAGATGTGGATTTTGTGAACATAGAAGAAAATGTCACCGTAAAACCAAACAACTTTAAAATTTAATATAATTTAGGGTAGGACAATTTTCAAAAGTAATTATTGTATATTCATGGCAACAGTAAAAGGTAGTGAACATAGAGCAATCATATTACATTATTATTTTTACTATTACTATCATGCATTTGTGCCTCCAGTAGTTGCAAAGTGACTTCCTTTGTTGTCTCTGGAGTCAGAATACCAAGCAGGATAGCATTTCTCTCAAAGGTATTCCTCCTAATTTCTGTCTATACTTAGTTAACCTGCTCATATTTTTCATCCATCCTATCCCGTATGAATGTTTAATTAAACAAGTAAACTCACCATCTGAGATCTAGAAGACAGGTTAGTACCAGGAGGTTTGATGCTTTGTATAGCTTCTTCAGTCAACTCACCAGAAACCTGGAGCCTCTTCTTATGAACAGAGTAAAAATGGTTTAACCTAAAAGTTGAACCCAGACCCATTGTACTGGGTGCAGGTTCCCAGTTTCTGGCAGAGGTGCTGAAGCTGGGGCCTCTGTGTGGAGGGGCTGGGGTTGCCCTGTGCTGGACACAGCCGGTCCCAGACAGCTCCAGCCAACCCACCATAGGGCACAGCTGAGCCCTGTGGCCTCGATGGTGGCACTGCGGGGACAGGAGCCTGGCTAAGAGAGGGAAAAATGCTGTCTGGCGGTGAGGGGAGAGGGGAAATGTGAGAGAAACAGCCTTGGGAGCACTGAGGGGAGGTGGAGGTGCAGGTGCCCCAGAAGGGATTCCATACTGCCTGCAGGAAGGACCCAGGCTGTAGCAGTTTGCTCTAAGGAACTGAAGCCCATGGAGAGGATCCCATGCAGAAGGGAAAAAGCATAAAGAGGAAGAAGCATCAGAGAGATGCGAGAGAATTGAGAGGAGGTAGAGAAGTCAGGAGAAATGTTGCTCCTGGAAAAATGTGTTTGAGAGGAAGTGTTGTTGATTTTTTTTTCCTTTGTTTCTCACTATCCAAGTCTATTTAATTGGCAATAATTAAATTTTCTCCAAGATGAGTCTCTTTTGCCTATAACAGTAACTGCTAAGTGATCTTCTTGTCTTTTATCTCAACCTACAAGCTTTTCCATCCTATTTTTTCCCCCTGTCCTGTTTGAGGAGGGTGAGTGATTGAGAAGCTGGGTGGGTTTCTGGCTGCTGGCCAAGGTTAACCTACTATACCTCTGTGTTACTAGTCTCCTCTCCACTTCTATCTCCTAACATAATTGTTTTTGTAGATGCAGAGTCAACACATCCAGGTGCCTTTATTGTTGACAAAGCTTTACAAAGCTCTATTTCTATGAAACACAAGAACTTCTATGCAGGGCAGCTTAACTAATGTACGTTTTCACACAGTTGTGCATCCCAGTCCTTAAACCAGGAATAATTACTTGGAAATATCAGTCAAATCCATTCTTCAGTTGGAAAAGAGAGTTCTTTTCCCATAGTGTTTTTTAGGATTTATATATTATGCTGTTTAATCAAAGAGGGACACCAAACTATGGATTTTAACAGTTTGAACCTCTCCATTCACATTTACTGAGATTTCATTTGATGAGTATTTCTAATGTGTATTCCTACCTCTTGCCTTTCTGTTCACTAAGTTTTTCACATATGTTTTTATCTCCATTTCCTGATCTCATGTCTTATCTTCTTTTTATTAAATTGACCTGTGAGTTCAGTTCACAAAACCTCCTTTATATACCATGAAAAAAAACGTGTTTAATTTTCCCTCTTCCCTTTGCTGATCTTTACAGTTACATAGAATATTCCTATGCTGCTTTGAATGTCAGACCAGAGTTAAGATGAATAATAATTAAAAAAAAAAAGCTGAAAAAACAGATTCAATTTAACAGAATGAAACAGCCAATAAACTTACAAAATGGACAATAAAATAATAAGATTCTAGCACAAAGTCACAGAATTGCCACTGCTAGAAATATTCAGAGGCTATACAGACTGAAGATGAGCATCCATCACAGCTAATGCAGAAATAACTAAATGAATTAGATACGGGCAGAAAATAGCCTAGGTAACTGAGCAAAGGATTCTCTAGTTCAATAGTTATTTTTGTGACATTCTCTGAAAAAATAAGCAACCCATTGTACCTAGCAAAAAGCATGACCTACAAAGTTTTCCTGCAAACACTAAATTTAATTCTGTCACAACTATCTTGGATATTATCCTTACTAGTTTTGTCAGCAGCTCTGAATGAATTAAACTGACTGAATGTATTAAGATCAGATTTGCGCTTCTCTCTTCTGTTAAACTGAGAATGTGTCAACTACTACCATCATGATACTAATCTCAGAAGAAAACCTCTAAATTCCATATGCAATTTTATAGTTACATGAAAACCATACTTACAGTAGATGCACAATTTTTAGATTAACCTTCTTTCTCAGCTTATATTCCACAATATATTCTTTTCAGCTGAGAAGAATTTGAAAATAACACAAATCTTAATAACATACACATTCATCCATCATTAATTAATACTAGGGTTTTAACAGGGAAGAAATACAATCTTTTGCAAAACAACATATCAGGATACTTCTGCAGACATAATTTAATTTTAAATTCGATTATCATTCATTCTTGATTGCAATTAGAGTTTAACTTATTAAATACCATCTGTTTTCTTATCATCAAATAAAAAAGGAAAAATGATCCAAAAAACCCAGCAATAACTTGTGCCATCTTGTTTATCATTGCTTTGTATATGGTATTTTTAACCTTGTAACAAAGCAAAGTAAAAAAGTTGACCAATAATCTAATAAGTGAATATGATAAAAGGAGGAGAATGCAATGAATAATCAACTTTTTCAGTAACACCTGAGTTTACACATACTTCTCCATTACCTGAATTTATCTCTAAATATGCCAGGGAAATCTGGAGAAAAATAGTTTAAAGTAATTGTTTTTTTCAATCTGACTTTTTTAAAAAAATATATTTATTAATGGTTTTATAAAATTCTTCTTATAAGAATACAATTTATGAACCAAAGCCCAAAGCCTGATGGTGCTATCAGGTCCCAGAATAATCAGTGGAGTGGCAGGAGTCACAGGTTTTACTGAAGCTGAACAGATTGCATTACAGGAGCACAAGAGAGTACAGCAGTTCATAAAAGAAGGAGATGGAGAAGTTCCCATGATAGAAACACTTACCTTTTCCATATAAAATTCATAGAATATAAGGTCAGATGAGACCTGTAGACCATACAATCTGATACCCTGTTTAGTTTTGAATCATTTTATGAAATCACCTCTATAATGAACCAAAGAACTTATATTTAATTAAGTTCTACATTGCATTTGATGAAACTATGTCTTCTAGAAAGGCACAAACACTGAAGAGGTAGAGAAACCACTATTTGTCTTCAAAATTTGTTTACAAAGTAACTATTTCCATTAATTTGTGTCTAGGAAATTTATAACATTTCATCTCTTATGCTGAAAGTCATTAAATGAGAGATCTGAAATATAAAGCCAAGGTTTTGCTGTTAGTGAAGTTATGTTCTTAACAATCTAATCACAGAATTAGTTCAGATTTTCTGTCTAATTAATATTACACAGAAAAAGAAGTAAGAAACAAAATAGCACAATAAAATAGTTAAAAAAACTTTACTAGAACTTCCTGGCATCTACTTCTTCCTCAGGTTTTACACTTGCTCTTCCACTGCTCCCTGAGTCCAAAGCCAATGACTTCAGTCTGTGTCTGGGTGTAGTGATATGGCAGCATCTTGAGTCTTCCCCTGGGAAGAAGAGGATGTTGAAGTTAATGCTTTCATATCCCAGAGTGGGGAAGATGCTTTGGGTTATTTTTATGTTTGGGAACATGATTTTCACCATGATGTTTCTCCTGCGGTCTGCAATGTCATGTAACATCCAAAATTAGAGTGGATTTGCTTATGTTAAACAGGTATTTTTGTTGTTATCACTTTCCCCCCCAAAAAAACTAGCTTTCCCCAGCTCTAAGTCCGTACTTCTATAAATGGTCACTGGAGGGCTGTCTATAGACATGTGACATGTGTCCTCCAGTCTCTTACCATCCCATGCCTATGCTCCTTTACACTGCATCTTGTGCCTCCACTTTTGAGACTTACCATTCCAAGCCTGTACTCCTCTACCCTATATCACTAAGTCAGAGATTTGTGTGGCTTTGTTAAATGCTTAATTCTTCAAAGAATAACTTTCACTATTAAGTTTCTGCACTGTTAAATCTCCCCAAAACAACAGGCACTTGATCTTCTGCAAGATGTGTAAAATTAGAAAACAAACAACAAAACCCCCACAAACAACAGAAAACTAGTGTAAACTCAGAAATACACACTGAATTATCAGGGTTAACCAATAAAAATGGACTGGCAGGTCTATGTCAGCTTCCAGTCAGATGCTTGGTAATAGGACATCCTATGGCACGCTGACCTGGTACTAATGACAGTGAATGCCCTGATCATGGATCAGAAGCTGAATTCTGTTTTTAATTAAGTTTCTTTATAGGCCTTGTAAGGCCTATATATAGGCCTATAAGGCCTTATAAGAGGCCTTATAAGAGGCCTTTATACTTCAAGGGACAATTCAAACAACAGAAATTAAAAAAAAAAAAAAAAAAAGCAACCATATATACAAAACAACTTTTCTGAATATCTGAGGCCAGAAAACAAAGAGCAGTAAGGGATTTATTAACATTCTTCAATTATTTTAAAATGTGAGTGGCTTGACTATTCCACCTATATTTCAAGTAAAGAATAATTTCAAATAATTTTCTCTTTGATTTTTAAGAAGTGAAGTGTATATGTGAGTGTACGTAAGTGTGTGATCAGGGGAGTGTGAGAGCATCTATGCAAGAGAGGAACAGGTGTGGATATGAATCTCAAATTATAATACAAATTTTCAGAATATTGGGCTATTCTGTGAAATTTTCAGATTCTGTGGCTTGACACAAGGCGTTTGCAAAGTCATTATGCAGGGTAATTATATCTGTGGTTAGAAGAGCCTTTCTGACAATAAAAGATTATATTTGAAGTTTATTTTTCAAGTTCTTACTGTAGAAGCTCTTTTTCATAACATTGCTAATGCACTCTTTACTTGAACTCTGATGATTAGGTGTTGAGAACTGACTGACAGGAAGAAAAGCAACTAAGAAAAGTGTTTGAATAAAAGGATACTGTATCATTTTGATCCCAAATGCAGATGCTAAAAGCAGCTAAGATACCTCTGTGAAGTCAGTAACTAAGGCCAAGCTCTGCTCTCAGTTTCACTGATAAGTCATCTCTCATGATGCATAAGAAAATACACTGAAAATGTATAAGAGATTTATTTTGAAAGTGAGAGCAAAAAGAGGTAAGAAGAGGTTTCTATGCCTGCTCTTTATTTTTATAATGCATTTCTTATTGTAGTCATGCTAAATCAAGGAAGTTAAATCAGGAGTATATGACTCATTTTTATGGGAATTAAAATTAATCATTTAGAATAGTCTAGGTCATTTTTCTTAGTAGTCACCTGTTTTTCTTTCTGCATATTTACTTCCAAGATGAAGTTTTAGCAAAGCATAACCTTATGTCCTGAAATACACAGCAAAATTTCAGTGTCCAGAATTTCACAACCAGAAGTGGCCTTTTGATCCTGCAAACAATATCCAAGACACCAGAAGTGGCTTTTATGCTTTTCACTGGTCACCTGTGAGTGAGTGAGGGTGAGGAACAGGGTTTAGGCTTTTTCTGAAGAGATGTCAAAAAATATTCCCACTGGACTGACTCTGAGATATGAAAAATTCTATCAAGTGCTGAGGGTTCCCACTAGAATAAGAATCAGCTGCCTTCTTCAGCTTGGCCAAAGGAAAGAAAATCCTTTAGGTATTGTGGGTTTTATTATAAACCAGTGCTTAATAATTTAGTTAACACATCTCTAAATACAAGCAAAGGTATTACAAATACACTTGGTCTACAAAATTCACTTCAGCCTTTATTACATTTGGCTTTGTAAAATTCATTTTTAGCAAATTTTTTTACCACACTGAAACTAACATCTGTGAACTAGTTAATGAATTAAAATGTGTGTAAAACTTAATGGAAAAAAGGGTACTCTGGGCTTTTGTATATACCTGGCATATACCCTTCAACCTGACTGAGCTTAATTCTTAGATAAGATGACTTAGGTTACAGCCTGACTTGCTAAAACTCCTGAAGTGTTGTACTGAGTGTGTCTGCTGACATTAGCTGAAACTTTTAAACTGCAACACTGATATATTTTCAGAGCTGATTTAACTGGAAAGTCACATTTTCTATACCCACCTTAAAAGTCTTAGAAATCATGTCTGGACATCTATTTTCTCTGCTGCCATTATTTACATTGTCCTATTCCCTCTTCCCTTCATTAGTTGTTTTTGGCATGGAGTTCAGCTATTCTACTGAGAAAAGTTCTGTAAATACTTTCCATTCATGTGCTAGTATGTAGTAGATAAAAATCAAAGCTGTCAAACAGTTCTGTGTCTCCAGCATTAAAACTAGCTTTAAAGTACTTGTGATAAGAAAAAAAATTCCTAATTTTACAACTATTTTGGAATAGTATGGATCTTATTAACAGAAAAATAATTGATGTTATATAAAATGCAATGGAATTGTGCTGTATTTATTTTCACAAATAATTATTCGTGCATTTGTACAACACACCCAAGAAAAAGCTATTATATGTCTTTTATTCACACAGTAGTGTATATATGAGATGTGGAAACTGAGCATCCGTATTTTGTTTGCCTTCTGCAGCTCTCTCCAGGTGATATTTTATAATTTTACTCAAAGGGCAGTGAATAATGAATGTGACTGACAGCTACTGATTAGGTATTGTAGTGTTACAATCAGCAATGGAAAAGGTTAGCAGAGAATCATCATATAACCCAAGATCACACATATGAAAAGGAACAGCACTGAGAATCTGAAAATTAATGATTGTTTTTATCATATGAGAATTCCTGATGTTAGCTGTATATGATGCATTATACAGCTATATGTACATACACATTTTCACTTCATTTAAAATGTTTATATATATCTTTCTACTAATATGCAATTTGGAAACTTTGTATGGGTTTAGTTATAAATTCTGGTTTAAACTGCTTTCTCTTTACAGTAGATAGAAAATTTGGGGTTTTAAATTTTTTTTATTTTTCTGGCAAAATTATTCTTTTTAAGAGCCTTCTCAAATTTATTTCATGAAAACAAAAGCTTAAAAATTGAAGAGTTTTGTCATTTTATGCTGAAAAATATAAGGAGACTACAGGGAACTTTTTGTTTAATCTTCACACTTTGAGTCCATTGTTTTGTTTTCCCCTTGGCTGCTTCTAAGAGTGTACCAAGAGTGAAATAGCTCTTACCATTTTTCTTAGTACCTGCAGTTAACCCTCAGGACACATGCCACCATTACAGATCCAGTTCTTCACAACAGAATCAATTAAGTAGTGGAAGATCTGCTTAACAATTGTGCAACATAGAACTAAAAGTGCTTCCCCATCCCCTCCCCACCCCTCCTGTTCTTCAGGATCTTGTCTGTCTTAAGTATATAAGAAAAGCATGGATTTGGGTTATAAAATTAACATCACCATTTTTCATTTTACCATGGAAGAAGTAACACCACTTAGACTACATTATTACATGACTTAGAAATATTCAAGTATTCAAGTATTTTCTAAGTTCTGCATTTTTGTTGGCATTTATTAAATCAATATCACAAATATGAACTACTTTCTGAGATGAAGCAAAGAAAGTTAACAGATTTCAATGTCTCATGGTAATCTGGAAGTAAATTCTATTCCAGATTTTCTTTATGGCTTTCGGTTGTAGCCAACTTGCAACATGACATAAGCAAGCATATTTTGTTGAGTTTGCAAGAAATTATTCAATGACTAAAACTGTACCTTTCTTTGTGATAATGTAGATAAAGTTTACATATGCCTTAGATTGTATGAATCCTGAATAAGTAGGTTTTATTATATATATCACAGTGAGGCTATGTCTGAAATACAGCATCTTTTTCTGATGAACAAAATACAGAACACATTAATAGGGTTCTGAGACTTTAATTGTGTAAGAGTGACCTGAATTTTTAAAACCTGCTTAAAGTTACAAATCTTAGATCAATCTATATTTAAATATGCAAGAAAAAGTAATGTGAGTTGATCTTAGCCTAAAAGTATTTATACGTGAAAAAAATTAGTAGGTGGATTTTTACTCCATCAGCTAAAGTCAAGTTGATGCTGCAAACTAGATATACTAATAACAAGGACAATTCAACTACTCCACTTGCTACCAAAGATTAGACTCTTTCCATATAAGTGTCAAAAGCAAGATTAGATAACTTCCAGAAAGCTACGTAGCACCTGATCCTGAAGGAGTGGAGAAGTTATGCATGGGAAGGTCACATCAGTGCCACAGAGGACATCTCAGCTGTGTCCCTAGCTGCAAGTAATGTAAAAATAAAAGGTGAATGTTACAGAGCGCATGGGAAAAATGGTTTGACCTCAGTTATTTTCCAAAGGGCATGGTGTTTGTCTCTATCAGCCACCTCCCCTTGGGCAGGTAGGGTTGAATGCCCACCTCTGCAAACACTGCAAACAAGTGGTTCCGTCCTTGCCCTGTGCTTATCCTTCCACACTCCTCCTCACACACTTTGTCACTGATGGTGCTTCTCTGTGGACCATCTGTGGCAGCCTTTCTCCTTGGAGGCTGTCTGGCATCCCTGAAGCGCTGAAATCTGCTACCCCACCCTGCCACTGAGAAGGGATATGAAAAGTCATGTGAGAAACAATGGAGGACACCCGTTAGTGGTGGTAGACACTAGCAGGACTGTGACCAGTGCAGAAAAGGGAGGCTAGTGCCTGCAGACAGAACTGCAAAAGAGAACAGGTAAGTTGGGAAGGGTTGGATATTCAGCTCCTTCCCCAGGCAACAGCAGGAGAAGCAGCTACATAGGAGCAGGATGCCAGACAGCATCCTGAGTACTTGGTGTGACAAAGGAAATAGGAAAAAATTACTCTTGAGGAACACAGAGATTCAAGGGCCAACTCCTTCAACCCTTTCTCTATGCTGTCTTCTTACACTTTGAAAAAGAATAAAGGAGTCAATAAAAAATAAAGCACTTTTTTGCAACAGAGGCAGCCCTAATGCCACATCCATGATATAAATTTAGCCTTGATTAACCCTATTTAATCTTTACTTCTTTTTTTGTGATCTGTTTTTCATTTTTCATTTTACTCTGTTCCCAAAAGATGCCTATTTCCCTTATTCTCCCATAAGATAAACAATAAAATGGACAAAAGATAAACAACAAATAGAACAAATCGTACAGTGCTGCAAAATGTTCTCCTAAGGAAAAATTCCCACTGATTGCAAGAGACAAGAGATTTCAATTGGAACTTTGCCTGAAGAAATAACAGAGAATTAAACCCAAATAAAATAATCACATAACACAAGCTCTCACAAGTGGAGAAATTAAATTCTATTTCAATTCTCACATGGACAGCAAAGTCTTTGTCCCAGTGATGGGCAATAGGAGTTTTGCCATTGATTTTCAATGAAGCCAAGATTTCACCTCAGGGCATTTTCCTCGTATCCTATTTATTATGTCTTTAACACATCACAACATTACCAGCTAATACCTACAGCTAATACTAATGAATAATCATGTATTCCTAGACCACATATTCAGATATTATCATCCATTCTAGGCTTCTATATATAAACCAGTTTTTATTTCTGAAATAATTATGATATTTTGAAGATGGGAAAAAATATACAAACAAACAACAAACCCAGCTGTATTATGGTATTAAAATTAAATATTGACTGATAAATCCTTTCCAGGATAAGAAATCACTGTATATAGTCAGCTGCTGACTCTTGTAATTTCCTATTTTTTCCATTGTACTGCCTTTTGAGAGAGCATAAATATGCATCTAGTTGACAAATTAAGAGATAGATGAATTCAAATATTTTAATACAGTATGGTAACCATTTAATGTAAGTGAAATTTACAGAGCTTTAGGATCATATCACAATCAGTAAACTGCAATTGTAAAAGAAATCATCATAGACTTCAGGGTTTATTATGGTAATAACAAGTCAGTACTTCCTTGATGCATTTAAGAATAACTGTCAAAAAGCTGTGCTTTTATTCAGCAACGATGTATTGAAGAAGACAGTAAAACTGAACATTTTTGGGAAGATACTGCTGAAGTCTAAGAGGAAAGTGATTTCTGAATAGTTTGCAGTATATTTTGTTGCTGTACCACAGATGGATGAAATGATGTTAGTAAGTTCTTGTACTGCAAGTAGAGAGCAGCTGCAAACTTCTAGCTACAAGCTAAAAGGAAATACTCTGTGATGTGTAGATGTGTCATGGGAAAGAGTCTCCATAACAATTTCTGGTGTCTTGATTATGAAGCTGTCTGCACCTCTTGATTTCTGTAGCCATTCTTTTGTGGTTGCTCATATAATTATGTTATTTTGGATGGCACTAAATGTACTTGTATATTTTCACAGACAGTAATAATGGTGTGTTTAGGAGACAAAAAAGAACATGGTCACTAATGTATCTTAAGTCTTTGTATAGTTATATGGGAAGGAGGATACAGCTTTAATATTTCACTGGTTAATAAAGTGGGAACACTCCTGTGCCACTGAGATGTTATAGTAGAATTAATATTTATGTACTTAAAATATCAAGCAACCAGGAACTAAATATGGAATTCAGAAAGCAAAGGGTTTTCTTCTAGGGTTATTACTCAAACCGAGCCTAAGAACTCAGCTATTGGAGAAACAGACTTGAAATACTGAAGTGAGATATATGAAATAACTCTAAATTGTTCTGAGCACAAAAGAAAAAGCAACTCAGACTCAAAGGTTTCTCTGAACAAGACAGGTCCCAGGCAATGCCTATGAGCATTTTCATCTTGAATGACAAGTCCAGCAGGCATAGACCCTGTAATATTTTAAGTAGAAAAATCCAGGTCTTTATAAATACCTTTTTATAGCAATACATGACCCCATATGAGAGTATAATATCAGTATCTCCACTACACCACAGTCATTCCCATGCATTGCTTCTCAGGGCAGAGTATGCCCTGTTGAAAGCGCAACTGCTAACTGATGCTCTTACTTCAGTCTGGAGCATTTGGGCTGCTTTCTTTGCCAGGCTTGCTGTTAAGTGTGTTCCAATGCAGCTACCTGACTAAATCTCCAACTGGTTTCTCCTACATCTGGATTATTATTTTTTAATATGGACTTCATGTTTTGCACCTTTTTTCCTTTTTTATTTTCTCTTTGTTGGTCCATCTTCTGCTTATACCTTCCTCTTCTCCTAGTATCAGGCCATTTTGTATATGCTTATTTCTTCACTATTCCACTTCCATTTTCAGTCATTAACAAGTTTGACATCTTGTTTTCTTACATATCATCCTCTTTTTCTAGTTCATTATACTGTGTAATCTCTCTCCCCCATACCAGGATAAATAGATGAATAAACAGCAAAATTTTTGACAAAGTAGGTACTTGAGACTACAAAAGGAGAATATTATTTTGGACTTAATTCTTGCAATAGGTCTGTGTGTCTGTGACTGAGGTAAAAGAAGGAACTGATCCTTGACAGCGAAAACTGCTTGGCCAGAAATCACATTTAAAGAACCTCAGCTTAGACGTGAAGGAAATACAGTCAGTTTGCAGGGTAGCTGAATTTCCTGACAAACTTATTAGTCTCAAAGACTATGTTCTTTAAAAAAGGAGCTCCCTACCTGTGGTTTTCCCCACCTATGCAATATTAGATGAACTTCAGACTAGAAAAGCATGTGGTTATCCAAGTATAAAGTTTGTACACTCTATAAAATTGCTGGCAACCTAAATATTATTGTGGGAAAAACCTATTAATATCAACCAATCAGAATTACAAAAGAAAACAATAAATGGAGTTTAATATGAAATGGCCTTCAGGAACGTTAATCACATCATTTAATTCACTCTTGGGGGCCTATAGATACTAATATACTGTGTTTGAAGCAAGACTTAAAAACAAAGCATAACAAAACTGAACAGTTTTCTCTTTTTTTTTTCTTTTTTTTTTTTTCTGTAATTTTGCCAGCCTTGAACTGAAGGTAATGGAAAGGATATAGATGCAATGGAATGGGGAGAAGTAATGGTAGTGAGATGAACTTTTACTATTTCTGCAGTTTTTCCATTTCTAACATTCTGCCATTCAAATGCAAACACTTTGCTTCTGCTTTGAGATCACATTGAAGAGAAAATATGAATGTCAGGAAACAGTTGGGAAATTTAAAACAATATGAATAGAAGCAGACCATATAGTATTTCACATGGGACACCATGTCACACCAAGATCTTCTCTCCTGAATCCACATGCCCATCCTGGGAAATACAATCTAATGTATCACAGATTCTGAAGAGAATGAGAAACCAATGGGCTTTGTACACATTTCCTTGGACCGTGGAAAGACTGTATTATGTTTAGATGTGAGTAAAGAAAAAGTCCAAGATAATAAAAAAAAGATATTTTAGGTGAAAAATCATTTATTTATTCAAAGATGGAAGAACATTTTAAATTCTGAGTTACAAAATGGAGGTCTGATGACTGAATGTCCTGTTCTGAGAACAGAACTAATTCTGTTCAGTGACTTTACTTTTCAGCTCCGTTCTTCTAACTAACTGCACTTTCTGAAGTTATTAGCCTGTTTTCACAGACAGTGTCTGCTGCTGGCAGTGATAACACCCCATGTTTAGAGTTACTATCAAGGACTGGTGTGCAGACCAAGACCACTGCTGTATCTTGTGCACCACATTGGGGGGTGCAGAAAGTAAAAGGCCGCACCTGCAGGGAGGAGCGGACAAGACCGGTGACCCTAATCTGACCTACAAGGTATTCCAGCCCATATACATCATATTCAGTATAAAGCTGAGGGATCAGGAGTGTCTTGGCCTTCTTTGCCAGCTTTGCTCAGTTTTGTTCAGGTCCTCTTCCAATTTCTTCCTCTGAGCTTCTGAGGAGGACTCTGTTCTCCCTTCAATCCCAATCGGTGTGTTCCTGAATCCTGCACCAGAATCCAGCTCCTGAACACAGTTCCCTTCTGCTGCTGGACCCAGTCTGGGACTCTCCCAATGTCTGCTCCACAGCATCAGTGGTGGCAGTGATGTAATTGCCACCAGGGGGGACTGGGTTTGATACTGGTTTTGTATTTATTTGTATATATGCATTTTTTTATTATTACTATTTTAGTTTTCATTAAAGCTGTTCTCGTTTCCTTTTTTAATCACTAAGTTTCTCCTCGTTACTCCCTTTCTCTTTCCCTTTGGGGAGGGAGAGGGGTTAACTGTGTCTGTTATAGGTTTAAGGGGCTGCCCTGACCCTATACTGTGACACTGAATTAAGAACAGACCTGGACAATGTTGATGTCTGTTTCGACACTGAAGTATATCTGGAAATTGAATACATGTCATGTTCTCTGTGAGTAAAAGAAAAAGCTATTTAGCATCTCCAGTGATATTGAATACAATAGAACTTATGGCAGGTATGTTTTTATGATTTGGGCAGCTGTGTAACAGGTAAATTTATCCCCATAAAAAATGGATTTGGGAAAAACTATTATTTTTGCATACTTTCACCCAATCATCCAGAGGTAAAACTACTCTGCATTCCCTTGTCAATACTTTGGGCCAAATAGTTCCTACTGAGATGTAATTATAACACTTAATAAACAAAAAATAATTTTGCAATTCTCTCTATTATTAGAAGTTATTTTTTAAGGAACAAATAGTATATTAGATTCTGCCTTACTTCTGTCCCATGTCACTGGTTCTAGTATAGCTGGCTCTTACTTTTTTAAAAGTTTTTAAAAAACTTTTAACTTTTTTTAACTTTTTTTCTTTTAACTTTTTTTAACTTTTTTAAAGTTTTTAAAAAACCTTTCAGAAATAAAACCTGCAGAAAATGCAAATTCTTTTCAATAGTGGTTAGGATAAAAGGAGAACTGCTTTCAGAAGTCCTAGCTAGCAGTTTGCAAATGTGCAATTAAAATTCTGTCTCTTCTCTAATTACGGAACACTTAAGTTAAATGGTCTTAATAGACATATAATGATGGCTTTATAAACCTACAGTTACTTATAATCTGAAGTAATTTCTACTTCAGTTTAAAAAGCATCCATTAAATGCCCATTATGATCTTTATATAATTTACCAAGACATTTAATGAATGTTTTATAAAACTAAACAGCAATTATTATCAAAAACAAGTGTTAACCATATAGATTAACATGCCATTAACAGGAATTAGTTTTTTCTCAAGATTAAATAGTGAAACTTGTATTAAAGGCTATTGGATGAATGTAGATTAAAATTATATGCATAAAGGAAATTTTTGGGATACCTAAAAGGAGAAGATGCTTCATGCAATTTTTCATTAGGCTATTACTTGAAACCCCGATCAAGCTGCAGACAATTTAAAAAGCTAACTCTATTTTCTAAAATTAGTTCTGTCATCTTTATGAACTGTGGTCCTTGACTTTATGAATTATTTCCAGATAATTATAGAACTGCAGGCTGTTGAGATTTCATTGCATTATGTAGCTATTTTACAGTTAGTGTAAATGTCCAGCTAAAGGGCACTTACACCACTTCGTATGAATCAATATTAGCTATGTCAATGACTAAAAATTACAGAAATTAAAAAGCAGAATATAGTATTCAGATACTGTCTTGACAGCTTCAGTCCTGTGTCATGTATATCATTCTCCCTGCCTCCCTCCCCCATATATATTTTAAAAATCATGTTTTAATAATTATGTTTTCTTTTCAAAATAGCTAGGAAGAATTAGGCTATTTTTTTTCCAGATATACCAAGAACCAATATGTTTTAATTTAAAACATATCAGTAAAACTTAAACTTCTGGAAGTACTTGAGCAAGAAATTTTCCCTTAGAAACCACATTTTCCAGTGAAATCAATTAAGAATGGCATCAGAATATCTGCTAGATCATCCACAGAACACATGTTAAAACAGAAATTTGACAACAATTTTGAATAGATCATTTCATAATAATCTATGTATCTCAAGGAAATTAAATTTTATTCTTTTGATGTTTGCATTGATAATATACATGTTTTTTTCCTTCTGAAAGTTCTGAAAATGCAACTATCTTCATTTATAGGCAATCTGAAAGTGCTTAAATTTGCTGTGAGATGGAACTTTTGTTTAGCAAGTCTTGCTTGTACAACTCTGTTTTATTTTTAATAATACAGCATGAAAAAAGCCTGAAGCTACATAATCCTTGATTATTACCAAGCACACCAGGGTACCTTCTGCTTTAGTAAAAAAAAACCTTTTAAAACTGTGAATTTTATTTAAGCCTTTATTTTATGTTTTGGAGAAAGTTCTTTCTATACAATCCAGATCTGTGAGCATCTGGTTTATACCAGAGAAAGAAAGAGCTGATACTTCATAAGACTAAAAAGTTTTGACATACATATTTTAAAATAGTATTGCCACAAACCAGGGATATTTTCTGTGGTATTTTTAGATCAAATACTATGGATCATTATTTATTTTTGATTTATGCCATAACCAAATTTATGTCAGGACTGGATCTAATGCCCTGACTTCGAAAGTTTTACTGGAATCAATATTGGAGAAACTTTGGAAAACAAGATAAAAACCAAATTATATGGCAAATAGAGAGTACTTGTTGTTTGAAGAGAGAAAGTAGGGATAGAGAAACTGGGAAAGACAGTTAAAAGGTGATGTACATTTAAGATAAATAATTCTTTCCATATAATGTACTTACTACTTATTCAGGATATACCCTAAGAAAGATTCTGGCCATGATTTTCGATAGAAAAAAAAAAAAAAGTGACACTCTTGTCACTAAACCACTATATCATATGCCAAAATATGAATCTAATCTAATAATTTTATATCAATCAATAGCATCATTAATTAGACAAATGAGGCTACAGAAAAGTCAATTGCTGTTAAGAGAAGGAAGGGAGGAAGGGAGGGAGGAGGGAGGGAGGCTAGATCTTATCCTTAAAACACAGAGAAGGTTGGTTACAACCTTGGTTACAACTATATACTTACTAATTTTTTTTTCCTTTTTTTTTTTCCTTGAATATTAAGAAAGGGATACATTTTTATTTATGAGGTAAAAACATTGATGACCTCCAGGTGAGTCACAAAGGATATTTTGTGACCCTTCTAATACCAGTGAACTAGCTTAGCTATATTTTACATGGAGCTGCTTTCTATCTGATTGCTCTATTCCAACTGCTAATTTTATTGTAATTTATTTTACCTAACAAAACCTATGTTGCTATGGTGAACTACACTAACAAGATTCCACTGCACAAACAACAAAACCCTTAATTATGAAGATGCTCACAGTTCCTAATAAACTTGTTCCAAGTCAGAATAATTAAGAGATTTGGTCTATAAGAACTGTAAATGACCAGGCTTCCAGGATGATCTAAAGATGAAAAAGCAAAGACAAACAAAAAGAGAGAGTATGAGCACACTACTTATGTATACTTATGTATACCACACCACGCAGTTTGGTGTCATCTGCTAACTTTCTGAGGGTGCACTCAAACAGCACCAGTTCGAATACTGACCCCTGAGAAATACCACGTAAAGTACAAAAATTATAGAACTTGTCCATCTCTTTCTCTCCTTAGTAAAATAAATACCCATAGTTAACCATAAATTTACTCCAAAAGAAACATTTAAGATTCAACTACCGCAATACTGATACATTAAACTTTTAGAAATTTCCTGTCTTAATCAACAATGAATGCACCTGGGAACAGCTCTTATCTAGTATATAAGAGAAAAGCAAGAGATTCAAAAGAACAAAAAGGTGAATTAGGAAATGATTCACTCTAAACATAGAACAGTTGCTGGTTTCATTTTGATTACTACTGTAAATGTTGTAGCCATTTCTGACACAGTACTCCTGAGGCCTCCTTACTCCCCTCATACCACTCTTCATTTTTTGTGTAGAGGCTAGCTACTCTGTGAAAAGTCATAGCTACCTCATTATGTTTTCTGTTTGTTCATACATGACTTTTTGAAACAGGAAAAGGTACACACTGCACTCTGGAGCCACTGTTTCCATGCACCACCTACTGCATCTAGTTAAGGGCTGGAAAAAACTTGCCAATATCTGTTGTACAGTCTGTACAGATCTGGGATGTAGTATAAAGCTTGTGCTGAAACCTCATTATCCAAGACAACACAGGTTCTACTGATCTTAACAGTAATTCTTTCTTTTTCTTCCCTGATATCAAACTTTACAAGTTTGAGTGGAATGTAAAAAATACCAGGTGTTCAAAATACTGTTCTTTCATGTTCACAAAATTGAAATCATACAATCATAGAATGTTAAGGGCTGCAAGGGACCTTGAAAGATCATCCAGTCCAACCCCCCTACCAGTCTTTTGTTTTGTGAAACCAAGTTGTTAAAAATGGTTAGCTCTGTTGACAGTATGAGTGCTTGAAGTTGAAGATGCTTTCCCATTTACTTTCTCTACTGATCTTGAGAAAAGATACAACTTTTGTTTGATGTCTCAAATGCATATCTTTTAGCTCCTTCATTTGGAACAGTACTATCTCTTTAAGGACACCCTACCTAAACTAGATATATATTTTTTAAAATGTAATATAGGTGTCCTGGATTCAGTTCAGGTTAACTGTCACAAACAGCTTCTGGCTCAAGAAGTTGTGAGAGGCTGCAGCTGGAAGGGGCCACAGACAGGATGAACTGAACCAGCCAAAGGGATATTTGATACCATACTGAGTCATGCCCCTATATAAGGGGAAGGCTGGGCCAGGGTGGGGGTGTCTGTTTTCAGCATGAATTTGTGTGGCTAGTGCAGGGAAAGGTGGCATCTCAGGCATTGATAGACCTTTTTTAGCTTCTGTTACATGCTTTGTCTATCATTCCATTAGTACTATCATTATTACTGTTGGTTTCTTCTTTCTTTGTGTTGTCTTATTAAGCTGTCCTTATCTCAGCCCCTGGGGTTTAAACTTTTTTTTCTTCTTCCTGATTCTCTTTCCATCCCACAGGAGGGGATGTGGAGGGGGAGGGAGGGGAAAGCAGGGGGTGAGGGAAATGCATGGTGGTTAGCTTCCAGCAGAGGTTAAACCATGAAAATAAGATATATGCAGATTTGTTAGAAGAGATATTGTATAGTACCATGAACAAATGCTTGCAACATGCAGAACTGCATGTTGTTAAACACTGGTAAGAGAAAAAGAGTGACTGGGCAGTGGAATAGCAAGTGTAGGCAACAATCAAGTAAATAACCTTACAGGAAGTAAAAAATTTCTGCATGCCTACTATTTGCACAATGGTGTAGGAACAATTAACTTTCAGACTTTCCTTGACAGAAGGATGGATTTAGACTATTTTGAATATCACTATAAATGAAATTATATATTTAGTATTTTTAACCACAGTAATTTGAAACAATGCAGTATGTTTCTGGGTCAAGAGTGACAAGATTAATTAGCAAAACATTCAGATAACTTCTTTTATGTCAAAAGATATAATTAAGGTGGCACAGAACAATAGAATTTATCAGGAGATATAACAAATTGTTCTGATCTGCATAATTTAAATATAACATTAGGCAATATCTTGTGCTGCTAATATTATGAGATTGTAGCTGGTATTGCCTATCCCTGTAGTTTCATTAAAGGCTTATTCAAAATTTATAGTTCTGTTGGCTTGGGAAAATATTTACTAAATAAAAAATGTATTGTGAACCTATAGTTAACAGTTGGGTTGATAACAATGGCTAAGATAGTGTTTGCCTTAAACAATACTTACTGAAATAAACCACAGTTTTGTGTATTTTCAGTTTTGCAGTTTTGGCACACTGTTATTTCTTTGTTCTCAGTAAAGTTAGCAGACATAACAGCTCTTGCTCTATTCAGCATTAGTCTGAAGAACCCATCTAATTTGTTTCTGAGAATTTACACTTTGAAAATAGAGCCTGAAAAATACAGGGCTTCCCAGAGAAAAGGAATGAAGCACCCAAATCCAGTTCCTCTCCATGTTCTGTTTCCTACCCTTAACAAAACACAGAAAATGTATACTGATGACAGAACCGCATAGCAACTTCAATCCTAGATGGAATTTTCAGATTCCCCAGGGGAATGTTTGAGCGTGTTTTTCATGAGTAGCACATGTGCTGGGGTAAGAAGAGCTGTCTTCCAATTAGTCTGATTCCAAGAAAACTAATGCTCACTTAATTTCCAGCAATGATTAGGCTTTATGCAAAAGAGCCAGGGCTCCCAAACTGACATGGCTATGGAGCAGAGAATATTCCTCTTATGATTCAATTTCTGAGCACTTTTCTTAAATTTACCCACTATTGCAGGAGTAATGACCAAATTTAAGAACTGTGAAGTTACAAAACCTATCTTTCTCAGGATCACTAAGCTCCTAATGTGTCATGTAGAGTGGATTTAGAGGTACATTTTCTCCCTTTGAAATTGTAGATTATTTTCACTTTTTAACTATTCAAGACTGCTGTGGAAACTTTTATTTAAAGCCTGCATTAAGCTACTAAAAAAGAAACATCATCTTTATCGGTAAGAAATACTTACTAAGCATATTGATTAAAATTGTACAAGGGGAATACACAAAAAAAAATCTTTAAAAATACATAGATTAAATGATTTATTGACTACCTCTAACTTATTTTGTATAATAATGCCTAAGTAACATAGGGATACATTAAGCTTTTTATTGGCAAGTCATAAGTCTTCTCATTAAACATATATCATTGCATTGCAAATATCACTCCCTCAGGCATTTCTTCAGATCAGTATCTATCACTGCCTGCTAGCATTTCTTATAAGATACAGTCTTCATATGCAGTATTGACTCCAGTTCTATTAGAAGATGCATGAATTAGCATTCCATTGAAGTCCTTTAGGTATCTCTTGTATAATGAAACCTCTTAATGTGAAAGAGCCACAAGGTTATTCCAACAAGTCAAGGAATCATATAGAAAATGTATATGTACTGTTTTGTGTGATTTCTCTATTGTAACAAATGGAGATTTCTTCCTAGCTATCCATTCTCACATATAGAAAAGGATATGTATGTTTAGATATACACAAAGTTCAAAAAAGTTCTGTTCTCAAGTTCTTAGCTGACATTTTTAAAACACATTTTTACTAGAAGCTCTAAAGAGGAAATAAAGATAAGCTTAGCAAAATACTACTTTGAGCCAGCCATTAAAAATAATTTATCAAATAGATACTCTCTTTCTTTAAGTTTTCTAATTGCTTTCAGGAAAATGCTTACAGCATGAATTACATATCATACGGAGGAAATAATAAATATTCAATATTTATTTGAACTATATTGTAACATATAAGTGATCTGCATCAATAAAACATTTTTACTCTAAGCATAGTTTAGTATGATAAATAAAAGAGTCAGCTTCATATATAGGTTTTTACTTCTATTTAAAAGTTTTAATAACTTTAAAAGTGAATGCATTGAAGTGAGAAGATAGAGTTCAGTTTGGAATCAGAGTTTCTCTAAAAATAAGAAGTTCTGTGGAGATTTGAGAAACAGACTTGTGTAAGGAATGGAACAAACACAGTTGTGGTTTTGATTCCCACTTTTTGCTTGAATTACTTTGCTTGGGCCTCCAGCAAAAGCCCACTTTGTATCACCATGTGTTCTAGCTGCACAGTAGACAGATTCAGGCAAGTGATTAAAGATCAAAACTCCAAACACACAGCTGCAGTACTGGCTACTATGAGTAATCTCCCAGAAGAAGTTTGGTGGTAATACACAGTAAAGCAGGTATTTCTGATTTTCATTTCAATAGCACTGAATGCCCCCAGCTAAGAACACGATGAGCAGGGACTGAGCAGAGACATAATAAAAGTCTTCAGGACTGGCTACCACAAGAACAGCATAGAAACAGAAAATACCTTCACTTCAGTATTAGACGAGCCATGCTGATGTCCATATTCCTCCATCACAGTCTCACTTCCTATCCATCTTGGGGAACAGCTTGGAAGTGTTGTTAGATCTCCTTTGTTAGATAGAGTCTTACATCCAAGTGCTTTTGGGAATTGGTCAGTTAGGGGAAACAGTTCAAAGAGAGAATACTAGGATTTTTGAAGCTGTAGTTAAAGTGGAAACACTCTTGCACCCTTGATTACTTGAGACTTTCTGTTATCCAGATAGAAACTGTTGAATGAAGGCTATTCCTGTAGTGCTTTTTGTAGCTATTGTCAGGTTGGCCAGCAGCACGAGGACACTGCTTTGGGAGCCACCTGTAGTTTCTGTACCATGAAGCAGCAGCGTCTGGAGGTTGACTGATCCTTAATGGTCTCAGTAGCCTTTCCCTGTAAATTCCTGTGTTTCCTACTACTGCTACACACAGAGTAACATGGGAGCTGCCTGAGGAATAACTACTCTACAGGCTGGTGGCCACAGGGTTTTTAGTTTTGTTTCTTTGGGTTTGTTTTTGTTTCAGGAGATGAGGGAGCTTGCCTCAAGTGATGTCAGTTACACCTGCAATCAACTGAAACTAACACATCTTGCCATGTACAAGTTTCACACAACCTTTCAAGTAATATAGAGACAGATATCTGTAGGTAGGTAATTGAAAAAGCAAGAAATTAGAATGTTGATTGTTGATCTATTTTATACAAATGATGGTGATAATTACACATTTATTCTAACAAAATAACATGGAAAATACTTACATTTTACTTTAAATAAGTCAACTTTTTTGCTTACTGAAGTAAAAAAAGTATTGATCTAGACTAAAATATATATTTCAGCCTCTTATAGCTAATATCTATTTTGCAGATAGTACCTATTTCTGTAAAGCAGAAATCTAAGGAAGTGCATGTTCCATCTGAAACTCATTTATAGCCCACTGTTGTATTTTTTACTGAATTTACCCAATGTCTTTCACAGGTCACACACAGACATGGTGGACTGGTATTTCTGCTATTACAGACACATCCTCCTTCCTTCCAGCAGCTAAACATACTGAAGAGATCCTGCCTAAAACTGAGTTTCCTCAGGGTTTAAAAGAGATTAGCTCTGGGTCTTGTGCTTCCATGATATTTAAAACCCAGGCTTGTCAATGCAGAATGAAAGTAAACTGCCTACAAACTAAAAGCATTACTGCCCTGAGACCTAGTTAAGTATTAATAAGTACAAAATAGATCCATTCAATAGGACATGGGAAAGAGCTGGCTTGCATCACTAGTTAATCAATATACATGGCTCTATGATATTCACTGTCAGGAAGAGCAACATAACACCATTTATATTAGAAGCTCCGTAGGGTTAGTCAAGTATGTTATCTTGCCATTTGCAGGTAAAGACTTCACCTCTCACCTTTCCTCTAGCATACAAAGTATGAATAGTTTTATAAAAGTAGAGAGAAAAATGCATGATAAGGTTAATGAGCAATCACTGCATATCATGTTTAAGAGAACAGCAAATTTCCAAAGGAGTGAACAGTGTTCCTTTCTGAATAAATATCTCTATTTAAAAATATCATTATTTGCTGTATAGAGCAACTATAAAAAAGCCTGATTAGGTCTGATGCTCTATTGATGTATTGCAGGCTGAAGGAAAGTTAATGGTATAGTTAGCCTGAGCCTGCCTGCCTTTCTTTTCTCATTTTCTAAGCTGCAGTGTGGCATAGCCTTTAGCCAATATAGCAGCTCCCGACTGAGAATGCATTAAACTGAACAGATGAATGGCAGCATTTTAAAGTGAATCTGATAACCTGGACATGCTTGTGGGTTTTAAGGAGTACACATCAGATAAAAAGAAGTACTGGACACTTGAGAGCTGACATATTCTTCTAAAGAGAGAGGATGCTAAGAATTCAATTGAGCCTTAGAGAATAGTCTAAAAAATAAGATCAAAAAGGGAAAATGCAATTTTTATAGCACCAAAAAATAAAAAGAACAAAAATATACAAAATCGTGGTACTCAGGAAATGCACTCAACTGAAAAGACACTTGTAAACATTTGTAGTGTGCTAGTTAATACAGAAATTCATTACAGTCTTTTCATAATTAATATCTAATGAATTTTATATAGATCTTATAGATGCAAAGGGAAATTAAGCTTCAGTCCTTCATCAGTAAAATTAGTGCATATTCACTAAATTTAGGAAAACTAACTCACATTTCCTTTGCATATTGAATGGAACACTTTTACCCCAGACTTAAAGGGCTTTTTATTATAGTAAATATAGTTAATGATGTATTTTCACATTGCAATTTCAAAGCTAAAAAAAAAGTTGTGTTGTACTCTAGCCAGATACTTTATCAAACATCCCCGCTCCTTGGATCCAATGTGCCTGATCATTCTTCTTTTCTACAATTAATGTAAACCAAATATTTAATGAAAATTTCATGGAATGCACACCACTTTGTTTTTCTGTAGTTAAGCACACTGTTAACCATTTATTGGTCCTACATTTGAGAAAAAAAAAATCAGGAAAAATATATGGGCTTGGGTTTAATGTTTGAGCCAGCTGCTACAAGCATTCATATACATACATACATATATTTTTGTTGAAAGACTTCAAGCTGATATGACTCTACCCTTGATTTTGGGGGCATGAGTTTTAGACTGGATAATCCAATTGTACAATTAAGAAACATCAAAAGGTTGCTGTAATATAAAGGGTACCAGAATCAAAACCAATGTGAGATGCATCCTCAAGCATGAAAGTGCTTCTAGCCAAAGTCTGTTAGAAAAAGAAACACAAATTGAAATGCTTTCTGTACTCACAGGAATACCATAGCTCCACATGCCCCGGGTTAAAAACTCAGACCTAAAGACCATTTTAGTCTCATGACTAAAAGCAACGAAGAGCTACTAGCAGCTCTGACTGCTATAACTTATGGATAGATTTGTGTTCCTTTTCCACAGTTCTTAGTTTACAGTTAATTTCTTCTGGGCTCAGAGGAGTAAGAAGGCTGAAAACATGCTACGCCCAAGGATGCTGCTTTTCAGTTGTAGCCTTAGGTGAATGGGTAACGTCCTGTGAGACATGGAGGAACACTGACTGAAAACCTATTCACACCACTTTAGAGAAGGGAATCTGTTATACAGTAGAAGTTTCTAGTGCTTTGCTTGTATAGGAAAAGGTTTCTAAAGTTCACATGTACCCTTTTGTCTTCCACAGTCTACAGCACTGATGTAGTGCCTGTCTTGGGGGTAAGATTGTATCTAACTACATCAGTATTAGGAGATCTTAAACACAACTTCTTCATATTGTATGTACTTTTATAACTTAGTATCTTGATGAACTAATGTTGGTAAAGGAAAAAATATATATAATAAAATGCATAACATATATAATAATATATACATAATATACATATAAGCCTCTTACAAATATATCAAGTGTTAGCATTTTTTCTCAATCCCATCTCATCTAAAAAAAAAAAGTTTGCCAAGCCAGTTGTTGATTTTAGAAAGCACCAGCATAGCAGACTCAGATAATGCAAGTCTCAAAAATTGAATGGACTCTTTTCCTATTTATTTTGATTTTATCAATCATTTTCTTAGCTGCTCCATATTTGTATCTATAATCATATTTGGAAGTTGTACATTGAGACGATTGGGTGAACAAGAGAAAATTTTAACTGTAGCTGGCTTCCATACCAGCAGGAGTCTAGCCTTTGGACTGGCCCAGGTGATGCAAAAGCATGAAACTCTTATCATCCTTCTTAAATTTAAAATATTACTATCTAGAATTTTAGCAATTTGGATGATCTGTCTCTTAAAACACCTGTTTCAATATTCTTAAACATACTTTCATCAAGAATGAACCAAATTTTAGATATGGGATGTTTAAGGAGCTGCATATTGCCATCTGATCTTAAGTAAGCACCCTAGAAAATATTTGAGAGCTCATATGCAGAAGCAGAACTAAAGCAATGACTTTTTCGCAAAGACTGATGGTTTAACAGCTGGTTTAGATGCTTTTAAGAGTGATGTTAGTATGCAATAAAGCTGAGTATTACCAAGTTGGAAATACTGGAATATCTTTGAAATGTTATTATCTGGATAACACTCTCAAATGCTGACAAGTCATAATCCCCAAATAACCATGAATGACTACTTTCCAGGATTTTCACTTCTGCAGAGAAACACGTAATTTTTAATGCTATTTGCAGAATGCTATTCAACAGCGTTAGAAAACATTATGAAATGTGACATACAAGCCTGATAATGTCGGAGTTATTTTCAATGGAATTTCAAGTTTAATGTTCTTCTTTCCTGTCCCTGTTTTCTTTAACTCTCTAGTTCCATTCATTTTTCTATTCCATTCTATTCAAAATATTTTCAGTAGGTTTGCTTAATTAGTAAATTTTGTATCTTGGAGTCTTTGGTCTTTCCATTAAAACAAAAGGACAATAAAGCCTTCCATGATGTGATAACAATATATTCTAGTCTATCTGTTTACTGTACCAAAATTTTAAAGGGATATACTGTTTCTGTGGATGAGAAAGAAGCAGCATGTCTGAAAGGTAGCTAATGGCTGTAGAATCATCATCTCTTATATACATTTATTTTTAGTAGAAAGAGTATACAGTAAATATTAAGGTATCCTGACACTGGGTGTTTAATCACCTTGTTCATAAAGTGAAAGGAAACAAAAATTCTTTAGGGTTATAGAACATTGATCTTTTGGAAGAGAAAAAAGTTACATTTGCAGAACAAGAGGTATTTTTCTACAGTTTTAGAAAAATACTTTGTCTTATACTTTACTTGGCTGAAGATGTGGCTAAGAGATCTAATATCACAGTTCCAAGATCCAGAAAACAAACATCAGAATACACCAATTAGGGTTCTGACAGTATCACACCTAAATAGTATTTTTGTAGAGACAAGCATATTCACCTAAAAGATTTGATGGCTGTATGAGACAAAAAATGAACAAATAATTGGGGAAGTAAAAACAGCCAAAAAAAACCCCCCAAAACCCCAGAGTATGACAAAGATTCAGACACAGCTATGTGCAACAGTAGGAATGAAATGAACTCCAAAAAAAGTTAATGAGGTAAGACAATAATTAGTGGAACCCTAAATATATGACTTCTCTTTTACTAAAAATCTGCAATTAATTGAAATTGCTTTTCCATTTAGTGTTGGGGACTTTTTTTTTTGTTTCTGTTTTTTTTATTCGCTTTGGTTTTCTTTTTTAGATCTTCATGGACTCTATTTTTATGCTTGTGTTTATATTTTTGTAATATGCCATAAATACAACATATACATTCTATTTTTTTATTCTTGAATATAAGAAACTACTTTTGTTCCTTTTTCAGAGTACTATTTTTGTCCAAGATATTAAGAAATTGTGCTGTCATTCACCTATGTTCTCAAAGAGAATTTTGCAGTGTAATTCAAACATGAAAAAACTTAATCTTATTAAAGTGAACAACAGTTTTCAAATAAACCTAGTGCAGCCAGAATTTTGTCAAACAAGTTTTCAGAGTTGTACAAAGCTGGCTCCAAGTATAACTTCAAAACCAAGAAGAAAGTGAAAGTGCATTTGTGCTGTTATTTTCAGTGCAGCTTCTCCAGTGAGATCACATCAGTGGAGACAAAATGGAAAGTTCTTATTTGCATAGGAAACTTCTCAATTTATAAAGAATCCTTCTCATTGTAAGTCAGTTTTATCCTTATATATATATTAAACTAAAATTTCATCAAACTATGAAAAAAAATCCTTAAAGTCATCTTCATGGGAAATGTAAAACATAGAATTCCATTCAGAAGCAGCTAACTTCAAGATTTATTTCATATATTCAAGTTCCCAAAGGGACTACACCAAACAATCTTTTGCCATGGTACAATTCTTTGTATACTGGATACTACAAAGTGATTAAAACCCCCAAACCCACAAAAAACTCAACAAACCAAAAATGTTCCATTAATTTAAGATATTCTCAAAGGGAATCATGAGAAAACAGATTTTTTTTTTTTTTTTTTTACTTATTAATAACATCTAAATTATCATGAAATCTTCAGCTTTGTCTGCATACAAAATACTCAGAAACAAAAATGGACCAAATTATACCTGTAATGTACACATACATTCAAAATGGTAGAAGCATTTTTTAGTAATGGCACTGAATAGAAAAGGGAGACATACTTCAACCACTTACAGCATTAAAAAAAAAAAATCTGTGGTTTCAGTAGTTGAACAAGACAATGATTATTTGCAATTTCATGCAGATTAGTTCTTTCTACCAACAAGAATTAACCTTGCAATCTAATCAATCATCTTTCAGTGTTCCCACATGTCAAATATTACGTTTGATGCCAACAAAGGAAGTTTTATCCTAGCTATCCACACTCTCCCAACGTGCATGTTTTTTCAGATATGTTAATATCAAACCCTGGCTTCTCTGCATGGCAATTTTGCCTTTGAATTAAATCCTTTCAGAAAACCAAGAGTGACACTTGTCATTTAAGCAGCTATAAGCTTGCTCAGCTCCATAAAGCCAGTTCACTTTAGCACTTGTGCAGTGTAATATTCCTCAAAACTGTTTTTCTCTACAAGCACAGGCAGGCAGACATATTCATTCATGCCATTAGAGTCTTCATCCTGCCCAGGTTTACCTGCCTGGAAACAGCTGTAGGCTTACCCAGGTAGTTCCCAACCTGGATCTCAATTTTACACCACCATTTTTACATATAGTCTAGTACATACATTTTACTGCAGGAACTAAGTGCTTATATACCCTACTGACAGTACTTAGTGTGCTGCAGCTAGAGCAAATATGAAGCTGTCTTATCCCAAATTGTTCAAATAAATTCTGTGTAACAACAGCTCCTGGAGTTATCAACTACCATTATATACAAGCTAACTTAACATATAAATTAATGAATCTCTTTCCTATATCCTTTAACACAATCCTTCCTCCTTTTAATGCAAAACTTTGGGAAAAAAAAAACAATTGTTTTTGGAGCCTGCACTATGTAAAGTCATATGAAGACTTAAGGCAAAGAGGTTATCAGTCATCCAGATTTCTTACTGAAATGTGGAGTTCCTGAGTTCAGGAAAAAAAAAACAAACGTTCTCCATTATGGATTTTTGATGTCAACCTGAATATGATTCCTACAGATATTTTCTATTCTTAGGTACATTTAGAGCAAACCTGGGGTTATGTTTAAATAGAAAAGACATTTTAAGATCTTCACCATCTGTTATGGTTACATAGTTTTTCAGATCTATTGTTTCATTTAGACCAGGATAGTTTATTAGTCTCCATTTTTCACTGGTAGCTGGTGTATTGTAAATTTTTTTCACCTTCCTTATTACAAGCATCAGCTTAAATGATGTAATTATTAAAGTGAAGAGCTGAAATTTTTCAGATAATTTCTTGAGACTGCACAATGTTCACACTAATAACAGTACAATGAACTAATACAGTAGACTGTTCTTTATTGTATAGTGTAATGACAGAAGCTGTGTTGTTCTTATCAAATTCGTTACTTGGAAAGTCATAGAAGCTAAAAGCTCTTCACTTATCTGTTCTACACCGAGGTAGAATTTGGTCTAGCAGAATATGACCCAATATGTGGTCTATTTTGAAAGGGCATAGTCAAATTTAACTAAGTATATACAATTTTATACATACAATTTTAAAGTCCCTAAGAAACTTAGATCAAAAAGTATAAAAAACTGTCACTTAAAGAAACACAATGTATGCATACAGACCATGCAGCTTAGACAATTAAGTTTTTCTGTGATTCCAAACAGTTTTATTTTCCATTTCTTTTCATTTCATAATATTAATTCAAAAAATATATAAATTTTAATGTAACTTTTCTCCAATTAATGTTACATTGACCTTTTTGAGCAATGTGCCTTATAAATGTATTTAAAAAAACCACCTTTTTACAACCACAAGTGTAAGGTGCTGATTCCTATCTTTCTAGATTTAAATTTTAAATACAGAAGAATCAAGTAGGAATGGGACTTAAAATAAGTATTTGATATAAGTGCCAAGTAAGAGACGAGAGCATGTAAATGAGTGCAAGTTCTTAGCTAGCACTGCATCTGCATTGCCAGGGCACAATCACTTGACACTGAAACAAGTAAGTACACGTATGTTTGCAGCCATGCATGCACAGAAGTAAACAACCCTCTTTGTAAAATGAGTCACAAAATCATACCTTTTTTATTTAAATTTTTGCAGTAGTTTCCAATAACAGTTAGTACATTTTTATCTAAATAATTCTTTTCACTGATTGAACAATAGTTGCCTTTATTGTCTTGTCTCTTTCTTAATTTCCTTTTACAACATTGACCACTTACCTCAAATTCTCTCAAAAGAGCCCAAAACAAGTGCACAAAAGGGAAGGTACATCTAAGAATCAAATCAGGCTATGGGACCATTTCCTATTTCTTTACTCACACTAATTCTTCCATAAAGAAGAAAGCTTCCTTGTACTTCTTGCAAGCAGCTAATAGAATACACCAGTTTTGATTGAGAAATGTAACAACTATTGACACTGAGACTAAGGGAGACATTGGAAGCATGAATACAGAGAAGCATGAACAAAGAATGATAGAAAACCAGGTTGGAAAGGACTTTGAGGACAATCTAGTCCAGCCTTATAATTTAAATTTATATTTTTATATCTCTATAAAATATATAACAATTTTGTATAATTCATGAAACTTTTATGTATTTATTAATTCCAAGTTTAGATTGATAAAGCACTCATTGAGCTAACAATGATTTTTTAGCACCAAACATACACACAATGTTTTCACATTTTCCCAGAACAAGATTATGATTGTAGAACTGTCTCTTCTGGGAATCTCAGCAAAATCCTAGCCTGAGAGCTTTAGAACTGACAAGAAAATAACCTCAGGTACTTGAGAACAAAACAGTGTATTCTATAGAGATATTAGAGATGGGGCTGAATTCTCCCCTTTTGAATTCTGCACTACTTCATTGCCCTGTAAATTGTGAATCTACAGTCAGAAAAGTAATAACCGAAAAAAAAAGGGAGTAGTTTAGCTTTATCTGAGCAACATAGTGATTCTGTACTGATGAATAAAGTCAGACACCAGAAATCATCTTCATACAATTTGAGAAACATTTTGAAGTCTTTTATAATAAGTCAGAAGCTAGTGCAACAGCACAGAATATGTCTATAGGCAGGCATTTGTTCTTTTTTTTTGGTTGGTTGGTTTATTTAAAGACAAACCACACAATAATGCATACATCGATGTCAGCACAAAGCACAGATCAATAGGGCTAGATGTATACAGAAAACATCTGTTCTATTGCTGGAGACCCAACACTCAAACAGTTAGGGTCTAGGGAGGACACTTCAGAATAAATAGAATCTGGTCCTATGGTCTTAATACCCTGTAGCAACTGAAGTGGTTTAAGTGCATCTTTCTGTATAACTTAATCTGAAAAGTGTCCTGATCGTGCACTTTGAGCATTCTACGCAAGGGAAAACAAAGCACTTGGAGCAGGGAATAATTGAGCTTTACAGACTCACTGCGGGAGAACAACATCTACAGGATGTGCAGAGCAGTAATATAGGCTTCATATTGGAAGAGAAGGCTTAAGTATTTTAAATTTGAAGTAATAAGCATCTAAATGAAAGAAGGTAGATAGGAAAGCAAATAGGATTTTAATAAAAATAATAAACCAAAACCCAACATACCACCCAAAAATACCCAAGCAGCCCTGGATAAGAGTTTAAGTATTTGGAACAGGGAAGAAAGGATTAAATCAGTTGCACTGATTGAGGCAGCTTGTGTTCAGATTGTTAGACAGCATTGACACGATGACAGCTGATAAATGAGAATTTAAACAATTAATCCACAACACAGCTGCAAATTTAACTAAATTGCATGCCTATATGAGTGAATGCAGTCATACAAAATAATTTCTTCATTATTCCTCTATTAACTTTACTAATCAATATCAGTACTTCTACCTTGAAGCAGAACTGAATGTTTCTATTTCTTTCTAAAACCAAAGTAGTCTGCCTTTTGTTAGACTACTAAAAACAAAACAGAGAAAACAGAGGATCTTAAAATGAAACATCAGGTTTCTATCACAAAACCTTCATTCATATCCAAGTGATGCCTGTCAAGAGCATTTCTGGAGAGAATATTCCTCTGTATTGCACAAGCAGTCCTATTGGTTCCTTTGGCTTTCAGAGTTCAGCCCTTATTTGGTGGGCAACTAGCAAAGGTAGTTATTCTCTATTACCTCTCATTTGCCTCAACATTAATAGGTAGTTGAGTTGCCAAACAACATAAAAATAATCATAAATAATAGTCCCTGTAAGCAATGTACTCAATTTGTAACATTATTACAGGGCAGTTCTAGACTTGTTTTCAGGCAGAGGAATTACTGGTTGTAGCCTAAAATAAAATGGAGATACAGACAGATCACTGGAGATGATCTTGTCCTCTGCCTCTGAAGATATCATCACCCTACTAGAGCTGATCGCTGAAAGTTAGTCTAACAGAATCTTTCTTTTGGATTTAAGGATAGCATAGGAAGGAGGATAAATATCTGAAGTCACTGTCACTGTGAACTCCAAAGTATTTTAACGAGCTTCTCAGAAGACCCTATCTATGGTCATATTGGTATGTAGCTATAGGCTTCTGTTTTGGCATATCTTAAGTGCTTTCCTTACACAGATGCATGCACCATATTTTGTAACTCTTACAAGAAATGAAAAAGGCATCAAGCCTGAACTAATTAGGTTTCAAGAAGAATTTAATTATACTCTTGGGCTTAGCTTTGCCACAATTTAAGTGGAATTGGTACAGTGACAGAAAAAAAAAGAGGAGAAAAAAAATGGAGGCAGCTTACAGAGTACATACAATATATTAATGTACTTATTATGAACATAACTCCTTATGAGAATAATCCTACATTAGAAAATTCATAAGTAAAGGGTGATGGAATGCAGCTGATAAATCTAAAAGAGAAAATTAAAATCTGTTTATAAATAGATATTAATTTTGCTTTCCGGACTGTTTAATCCTTATTCATCCAACAACTCAACAATTTCAAATTAAGTTATAATAGAGAAAAATTACAGGATTTTACCTGAATCCTTAAAAATACTGTTATTTTCTTGGAAGCTGTTTTTTATTATTATTATTAATATTATCCTTCTACGTTGTGAGTTGCTCCTAACTGAGAGATTTCTGAATTATAACACATAAATTAGAGCAAGAAGGCTACCATTCAGAGGCCTTGAATAGGACTAGTTAGAAGAAGAAATAACATAAGAGAACATTTAAGAATTGAAATGTTTCCTTTGCTTAAAGCCGGAGAGCTGTAGTTCTGAAACCTGATCGTTTCCTGGCAGTTCATCCTCAGAGTTGTAGCATAAGAGACAGAATACTTGCATTCAGTATTCGAACTCACAGTCTCCAGCTTGTCTCATACATATCCCTCAAAACACGTATCTATATATACAAAAAAAAAAAAAATTAAGATATCAATATATTGGTATCGAGACCTCCATACCCTCTAGCCACGTCTCTAAAACTGCGTACGTAATGCAGTAAATGTGATTTCACTGTTAGTGAGAATTAGGCTTTGAATTTCTCTGATCTGGACTGCCCTTGGCCTGAGAGGGGCTAAGCTGGGTTTACCAGGCACCTGTGGCTAAGTGCCCACTGCCCAGCCTGTCTGAGCTCCAGCTCTGTGAGTGCCTCTGGGAAGGGGATGACAGCCCCAGACAGTCACTGATGGACAAACAGCCCCTGGGAGTGAGTATTGGCCTGCAGGATATCTTTCACCTCTTTTCTGGGGGTAGGGTGAAGGCAGGAAGATGTAACATTTCTAAGAACACCCAAAATTCTGGAGTAAAAAAGTATCTGCATAAATTTTCCCTTCCACTATCACCTTGAGCATCCTCCTTGTCCTCCAAGTGATAAACCTCAGGACACCAAATTGCTAATTTTAACTTCCTTCTCCTGATTTTACCCAGTGAAGACAGTGGTATCAACTTTAGAGTTTACACAAATATTAAAAATGTAATAAGACCATCAGAATAAAGGGCTATGTACTCGGTGTTTTGTTTGTTTTTTTTCTAGAGTTATTTTAAACATGCAACTCATAAGGCTTTTTCATACTTACTTTGAACTATTAGAGTTATTAAAATTCCTTGGACTAACTAAATTCTTAAATGCTGAGTCCCCTCTTGTGCATATGCCCGTTCAGTGTGAAAAGAATTTTTAAAAACACAAATAGTAGTTTTATAATTTTTTTTTCTCTTTCTTACACAGTGCAAATTGCAACAGTGTTATCAGATTTAATGATGAGAAGGTACTTACATGAAATGAGGCTCTCTGTGCAGAGCTCCAGTGAAAGCTCTGAAGACTGCATACAGCACTGAAACATTAGGAAGGATAGATGCTGGTTTTCTGGGTACAAGTTCACTTTGGCCCATTAAGATAGGTGTGAAAATTATAGTCAGAAAAAATAAAATAAAAGTCAAATCAGCATTCGAGCTACAATTATGAACCTAGTGCTTTGGTGCTGAAGAAACAAGGTTAGCATTACCACAAATCAAAGGTACTCCATTAGTTGCTACATTTTATGAGGTTGCTGAGGCAAATTTTACAATACCATTTTAAACATCATTAACTCCATGACCTTACCATTAATGTGTTGATACACAATTCAGATTGCATTAGGGAGTGGAGTAGCTCCTACCATAGAAGTGTACCTTCACCCTCCCTTTCCTCCAAGTCATTATAATAAAAACACACAAAGGCAAATAGGGTTCATGCAAAACTAAGCTTACCTCTGATTTATACCACATTTTTAATGTTTCCTTTATGCCATAAAATAAGCGTTGATATAAACTGGTTCAGGCTAGTGTTTCTGAAACATAACAGTACGTCTAAAGAGAAGATAACGCAGCCATGGGGAATTCCCTTTCATTTATGAGTGTAAACTCTTAAGGTACTATATTCCAGGGATACTAAGGAAAGCACTGGGTAGCAGTGTGCACTTTGATTGCAATATACTGGCAGAAGTACTAGTTCTGCAACCTAAATGACCTGCCAACATCACTGCAAGGAAAAAACAATTAAAATAAAGAATTATCATAATAATGATAGGTCTGCACCTGTTATTTTACACTGACAGCCAACCACAGCTTCATTAAAACAAAACAAAAGTAGCACCACTGGAGAATGAGATGCAAGTAAAGGTAGTGTGTTGATGGCTTGAGGCTTGGTGTTCCATTTATAGGGTTACAGATTTTTAGTTTATCATGGAAGGTACTGAGTAATTTGGCTAATACAGGGAGGATTTCATCATGTCATTTACAACTGCTCATGTGCTTTGAATGTGTCAATAAAATGTTTCTTAGTCACTTTTGGACAAGTCTCATAGTTTGGATGATTATTTTCCAATATTTTGAACATTTATTCCAGCTACAATGCAACACCTTCCTTTTAAGAAATGAATAGTACAAATCAAAACCTTCTGTTCGCCTTGACATGTGATTTGGAAATAAAAAAAAAAAGAACATAAATATATAAATACACAATTTGAAGTCTACCCTTGTTACTTCAATATGAAAATTGAGAAGGAAGATATAGGTCATATTCATTAAAAATAATTTTTAATGTTAGGTTTGGTTTTGCATTGCAAAGGACATTTAAAAACTGTATTAAAGAAGAGGGGGGACAATCTCATACAAGTAGAAGCTAGTTCCATTTTGTAAGACAAAATGAGAACATTTTTATTTGTCTTCACTTTACCAATATACATTTTTTTTTTCTCCTAATGCATTTTAGTGTATTAATCACAGAATGGTAAGGGTTGGAAGGGTCACCTGGAAATCATCTAGTCTACTCACACTACCGAAGCGGGTTCACCTACAGCAGGATCCTCAGGAAGACATCCAGGATGGTTTTGAAAGTTTCCAGAGAAGGAGACTCCACAATATATCTGGGTAGCCTGCTCCAGTGCTCTGTCACCCTCACAGTGAAGATGGTTTTTTTCTTATGTTTACATGGAACTCCCTGTGTACCAGTTTGTGTTTGTTGCCTCTTTTCCTATCACTTGGCACCACTGAAAGGACACCCTCTTGACACCCACCCCTTAGTTATTCATAAACATTGATAAGATCCCATCTCAGTCTTCTCTCCTCCAGACTAAACAGATCCAGGTGTCTCAGCCTGTCCTTTCACCATCTTTGTAGCTTTCTGCTGGATGCACTCCAGTAGTTGTGGCTCTTGAACTGGAGGATACCATTTGCCTTCTTGGCACCAAGAGCACATTGCTGGTTGATTGGTAACTTGCTGTCTACCAGGACTCCCAGGTCATTCTCTGCAGGGCTGCTTTCCAGGAGGTCAACCCATAACCTGTACTAGTGCATGGGGTTATTCCTCCCCAGGTGTAGGACTCGACATAACGCCTTTGCTTTTTAAAAGCATTTGAAAAGTTCTAATATAAGACTTTTTCAACCTTTCCAAATATTTTAAATACTACTGTGGTAAAAGAACTATAACTTCTGAGTTCTCACTACTTGAGCCTGATATTTTGCTTCTGACTGAGTCAAGCTGTTTTCTCCATGATGCTTAGCATCTTAAAATTATCAAAATTATGAATATTTACAAGTTCATATGTGACTAACTGAAGAAGAAGAAAAAAAAAAGAAAAAACCCTAAAAATTAAAAGTAATAAATCTAAAATGTAACCCCTCCGGAAAATATTGAGATGAGATAGATCCTGCTGTGTTAAGCCCCTCCTCCCCCAAAACATAACTTCCTTCAAACTCCTCCGCTCCCCCAGTACCCCAGCCCCCAAAACCAAAGACCTCCTTGTGCCTGGAAGCAAAGATTTGCTTAGAATAATGAGGTACCTTTCCAAATAAGTAATTAGTTCCTTAAAGTTTTGATATCTGGATGTTTTTGTCATCATGTTAATCTGCAGAATGCTGTACCTTTGGACATACATAAGAACAGCACTAAGTTCCCCACACACACACAGCAGTTAAACGACAGACTAGACACATGAACAGGTCAAAAAATCCAACAGCCCAGATTTTGATCTGAAAAAAAGCTGGCAAGGCAACTGATGGTAAGATGTACATGGAAAACTGTTCCCCTTGAAAATAGCACTAGTATAAAGGCAATACTTCCATCCTCATCAGCATGTGTTTTTTTCCTCACAGCATCATGAGAGCAGTTTGTCCACAGATCACACTCAATATTATTACCCATATAAGGAGTTTTCTTATTGATCATCTCTGCAATTCATTTGGTGGGATGAATACACCGAATTAAAATATAACTAGTGATGAGTCTTATGCTACAGGAATTTAATTTACTCAATAAATATATTGATCTGAACAAATATACAGAACTCCTATGGAATTAATCTCTGCACATTCTTTGCAAGCTACAGACTACACCAGTATTTGAGGTTTAGACCAGAGAAGAAAATTAAGCTGACATCATTGCCTTCAGCATTTTCCTTTGTTTGAATACCAATGACTACACTCCCAGTGTCTCATTATCCCCTTGGCAGAGCTTCCACTACCATTTACATGCAAGTAATTTCTTTTTATAGACCCAATATAATTTTGTTCAAAACACATTTATCATTACAGAATGTGACACAGTAGGAAGAAAAACCAAGTGCTTCTCATCAGCATTGTCTTTACTAAACAACCACACATGAAAAAAAGCTAATATGTGAGCCTGAACAATATCCTGCAATTGCCAGGGCTTGTCCATGATGAACTTAATTGCTCATGCAGTTGAGTATTGCATGTACAGAGCCTTGCTCAACATATACTGAAGGTTTAGGGTGAATTAAATCTGTAACTGAAATAATTTTACCACTAATATCAGCTTAATATGAATAATACAACACTCAAGGCTCTATAATATTTGAGACCTTATTAACTCTGAAACAAAGAATTGTTTTTTATAGAACAGAACTTTTGTGGTGATCTATAAACTATTCCCTAATTGCATACACTCACATTGCACTAGTGAGACTATATTTGGAGTACTGTGTTCAGTTCTGGTCTCCACAGCTCGAGAGGGTCAGGGAAATACTAGAGAGAGTTCAACAGAGGCTACAAAGATGATTAAGGGACTGTAGCATCTCTCTTACGAAGAAAGGCTGAGAGACCTGGGACCGTATAGCCTGGAAAAGACAAGACTGGGAGGGGGTCTTATTAATGTTTTCAAATATCTGAAGGGTGGGTGTCAAGTAGAAGGGGACAGTCTCTGTCCCTGTGAGAGGGATGAGAGGTAATGGTAGCAAGGTAAAACCCAGGAAGTTCCACCTCAACATGAGGAAAAACTTCTTTACTGTGAGGGTGACAGAGCACTGGAACAGTGCCCAGAGACATTGTGGAGTCTCCTTCTCTAGAGACTTTCAAGACCTGTCTGGATCTGTTCCTGTGTGGCCTGCCCTAGGTGAGCCTGCACTGGCAGGGGGGTTGAACTCAATCTCCAGAGGTCCCTTTCAACCCCCATCATTCTATAATTTGTAGACACACACATCTTTATCACCCATTTTTTGACAAGGCAGATCTGAACATGGAGGTAACCCTGTCTGTCTTCAGCCTTGTTGTACAGTGGTGCAATTCCTCCAAGGGAGTAAAAGGAAAATAAATTAAAATGGTAGGAACATCACAAAGGAGCACAGATATTATACACACATCTCTCTGCATGCAACAGTATTCTGATGAAAAAAGTCTATAAAAAAAAATTACTTGAAGAAGATAAACACAGCCCCACTCTACATTGTGTCCTATAAGCACCTTTAGGAATGATTTATCAGCCAGAAGAACCACTTATTCCTCAGATGGCCTGTGGCATGTGAAAGTTCAGTGGTTCTTATGACTCAGCCCCATTGTGAGTTCAGAAGATGGGTCAGTGAGGTCTCATTTGCTGGGAGCAGAAGGTAGCATCCTGCAGAAATGCTCCCCTGTGGCTTGGGCTAGGAGCTCACACTGCACCTGACATTACCAAGAGGAGACCTACAGACTTCTCAGCCTGCACCCTTGCATGAGTCTGGCTATCATTCAAATGCTGAATAAGAAATGTCAATTACTTTATTCTTATATCAAAGTCCTTACATGCAAGCAAGACTTGTTTCTCACTCTCTGTTTACTTCTTTATTAATTACCAATGAAGATGGAGTAATCAAAGATAGTAGGAAGCACAGAAACAACAGAAGGGAGAAAAAAATAAGGAAATAATGTGTCAAAACACCTACATGCACAAAGGACATAAGAAGCACCTGTTCTCAAGAGTCCCATTGACCCAGAACTCTGATTTCACAGAAGACAACTGCTTCATGTTTGAATTTACTTGGTTATCAGAAATCATTAATGGACAAAGAGTTTCAAAATTTTCTAATTCTTGGCATCATGTGTTGATAGCTACACCGAGAGCTGCCATTATGCTTCCTACATTGAACTATCATTTTTCTGCAGGTGACAAAAGTTTCCACCAGTGAGGCACTAATCATTGTAGAATAACCATACTACAAAGAGACCATCATATCCAAAACAGAAAATCTAAGTGATGTTCTATCAAGGACCAGAATATGCAGTCTGTGTCTCAGAAAGAACTTTAGTGACTGAAGTCTAGCCTAACCTAAAGAAACATGACCCCTCACATAAGCAAAGGAATGGAGTGACCAAGACTACTATGGTTTGTAAACTGAGATTTATATATTCTTATGAGATTGGTGTCTATACAAAAAAAAAACAAAACAAACAAACAACCAAACTAAAAAACAAAAACAAACAAACAAACAAAAAACAACCAAAAAAACACAGCACCACAAACCAAACCAAAATAAAAAAAATTGATTTTTTTTTGAGGGGAAAGAATAGGACAATATTGCCAGTTTATGTTAAGAGCATGTCCTAAAAACCTATTCTCATTATTTCTGTTTGTATTTCCCCCAGATGTGTTCATCCTGACTTATACTTCATTTAGTTCATTTAATCAAAAGCTTATCTTCCTAAACAGCTGCTTCTGTGGCATTCATATATATCAATGGATCCTTGCAAACAGCCTTTCAGCAATTCAAGTCTTTACTGAAATGTTAATGTACAGGCTCTCTGTGCCAGAAAGGGCTTTGGAGCAGAAGTCATACAGAAGTGAACACTCAGGTTGTGAATCTTCTAAGAGTTCAGATTCACTTAAACAGGAACAGGGCAGGGGGAGCAGCAGGTCCCTGGGGTTGTTTGAATACAGGTATTCAAGTTCTGGGAATTTAAAGTTTCTCATTTAAAATTCTCAGTAATGTGTTCCCAATACCAATGTAATTTAATACACTAGTTAAAAATCAAGTCAAATTGAAATGCTGCAAAACAAGATGGAAAACAGCTCAGAAATTCCACCCAAAATATCAGCCTGGAATTGCTGTTGCAGTGACTTCTCCTTTCCCAATAAGGCTAAAGCTGGAGACACTGTATTCCTTAATCACCGAGAAAAAATTGTAGTAGTCTTCCGCTCACTAACAGGATTTTACACTTAGGACTGGAACATCTAGACAGGTTACTTCAGCACATGCTCAACTATCCCGTTTCAATGTAGCAAACATTTCTGTAAACTATTGATAAGTCTATAAAAGAAACACAGAAAGTTTAGGTCTACAGCCACCTTTTTTCTAGTCAGAAGAGGTTCAGAATGACAAGAATATCTGAGCAGCAGAGCATCATCCAGTATAGATCATCCATAAGCACCATCAGGCAACTTTAAGTATTGTAAATATTGCTATGTAAAGGCCAAGACAATACTGCCAGCTGAATAACCTTCCATTTTCTATTAAGAAAAAGGCACCAAAATTAGGTAATTTCTGGGAAGAATAGACAGATTCAAGAAAGAGCAAATTATTAGAAACAGAGTAAGAAACTAAACTTTCTTGAATATTCACTGAAAAAAAACCAAACAAAACAAACCGAAACTCAGAACAGAATGGTTTCCTGGGTTGTATCACCTACATGCAAGCTTCTTGAAACCTTACATAGGCAATAAACGGACTGCCCACCAGAATGGTAATGAGAACACAGAAAAGCTGGAGGTCCTGGGCATGCATAGAAAGCATCTCTGGTTTAAGCTCAGTACAGTCACCTGCTGTAGCCCACTGTTGCCAGTAATTGTATGCAAAGAATATGCACAAATGCTCTTTCAAATAATAGACTTAGTCCTGCTTACTGAGGAAAAAAGTGAAATTTGATAGAGCCCTCATTCAGTGACAGGTGTATTGAGATCAGAAACTGCCAATCAGATATTTTCAAAACAAAGTCTTACCCTTAAAAAAAAAAAATAAAAGGAGACAAATATTAAGAAAATGTTCAGTTAGTAAAAGTCTTCTTATACTGATCAAATATTTTGGTTATTATTTTGCTTTCTCATTTTTTGTAAGAAAACCAGGAGATTTCATTCCTAGTTCAGCCCACATAATTTAAAATATATAGAATCATCAAGTCCAACCCCCCTGCCAATGCAGAAACACCTGGGACAGGCCATATAGGAACAGGTCCAGGTGGGTCGTGAAAGTCTCTACAGGAGAAGACTCCATAACCTCTCTGGGCAACCTGTTCCAGTGCTCATACATTATGTATTTCCATAACTACTGTGCCAGCCTGGAAGTAGGTCACTTGATATGATCTAGATAAACCTTTATTTTTTGGTGGGCCTTTAATAGTTTTTAAATGTAGAATTTTAGTAAAATAAGTATGAGAAGTCTCATTCACAATAACTATATTTACTGATGACAATTTGTGTTTGTAGTGTTAATTACCTATTAACTGGTGTTAAAGTGCTGTGCAAGAAATTCTATTTGTCTTCCCTGTATCATGTTGTTTGACAAGAATCTTTTTTGCTGTAAGGCTCCAAATCCATTCATTATCTCAGATTATCTTGCAAAGTGGTGTATTGAGTATTTACAGTCTAATATTAGGTTAGTCCTTTAAGAATGTATAACAATATTTGCATAGAAACACAGCTTTGAAGCCGAGACCAGCAAGGGGAACCACAGCTTTGTAACTTCTGGAATTAAGTCAGATGCAAGATCTGCAACATAAGCTCAACTCACCAGCTGTGTATCAACCAAAGATTTACCTGGGCAGGCCATGCTACAGCTTTTCACCTGAACTTTGTGAGGGCTGTCCAATTTCCCCCCAGACTTTTCTTTCTAGCTACACCTTTTAATCACTTTCCAAACCACTGATTTCTGGAACTGAAAGGACTAACAGGCTGCTCCTCTTGTAGCCTGAAATTCTTCAGTGTTTCCAAGTAATACAGAGTACTCTTGATTCAGTGGGTATATTTGCCTATCAGCTATGCACATAGTCTTATGATTCACAAGCAGTGCACATAAGATACAAGATGAGTATTTTAATTAAGTTAATCTTTTCTGTTAAATTGATGATACAGTGATAACTCAAAGAGGAATTGGAACCTCTAGAATATCCGTAAAATATTCACTGATGTGCTAATGAGCAACAGTGTGTTGAAAAATAGATTATGGATTATCTGACACACTTAGCTATTTTAAGACGATTTAATGAAGAAAATGCCTATTTTGCATCATATTTCCACACACTGAAGAAAGACTTTAATGCAAAATTTTTAAAAAGTCAGAAATAACATGTAATAAAAAAAAGTTCCATTTAGAAGACCAGTAAGTGAGGGGAAAGAAAAAAATTACTGTCATACAATTAGTCATGAAACAAAATACTCTATTATTTTTGCAAGTTTCTATTAAAGCCAGATACTTATAACAGACACTTCTTTCTTTTGAGAATGTTTTAACGTGTGGAATCAAACTCTACAACCCAAGATAGGTTATAAAATAGGAATGTTTATTACTGCGCCGGGCTCAAGGGGGAATCACTCCCTAACTTGCGCTCCGTACTTCAAAACCAGCAATTATTTATAATGAGAAACATACATATTCATAGGCAAAGGATGGGTTATTACAGTTAATTCCAGGAATAGGTGTGGTTATAATTATTTCTGGGAACTCATTATCATAAGTCTCCTCCCATTGACACCTGCGCACTGCTATCTGGTGGTTGTGGGTCGGGGTCTTCTGGAGGAAAGCCCACAGTCCTCCTCGCAGAGTATTTTTACCTTTGGCTCAGAATGCAAGGTTGTGCTGAGCCGGCAACCGCAGAACTGGCATGACCTGGCTTATCTCTGGAGACTCCTCTCTGTTCCCACTTATCTCATAGTTAGTCCCTCTTGTCTATACAAACCAAGGTTAGTCAAAGCAATATAGCAGGGTTAGTTTCTTCTATGTATTCAAAACAAGCTACAGCTGCAAAATTAAAAGACTACAACCAGACATTTATGTCTCAGCTTATTATAAGTCATATTTCCTTTTACACCTAGAAATCTGTTACTTACAATAGACTAAAATGTTCAAAAACATTTCAGCTATCTGATGGAATGAAGAAGTGGTATGTGTTACTTTAATCATGTAGAAATCACAGTTATGAGCTGCAATAATATTATGTGGTCAGATAAATTACTTAGGAATTATAAGCAAACATGCTCAGATGTTTATTAGGTTAGGTTTTAACTGCTTCCCTAATAATCTAATATTTAAGATGACAATTTTATTAGCTCATAATATGAACATTAATTACATTCTGCAAGAAACGTGTTTAGTTGTTTAACTGAATTTACCACATTTTTTGTAATTTTGATTGAGTAATAGCTCTTAATTTTAAATACTTATCAATGTGGTTACCCATTCTGATATCTGCTAAACTTTTTGTTGTTTTTAACTTCAACAAAGAAAGAATAAAATTAAGGCAAAAATAAGATTAAAATTAGAAAGGCAGTATATGACCAAGATTTATTTCCTAGAGTCTTCTAAAAATTAAGGCAACTGAATGAAGTAACTAACACATCACTGAATTAAGCAGCTCTTTCTTACTCCTCCTTGTAGTTCTCTGTTCACAGAAAGCTGCACTTTTAGAGTAATGCCACGTAACTAAAAGCATGTTAAAAAAAAAACAACACCAAAACAAACAAACAAACCCCAAACAAACTTACAAAGGATCAATTACAAAGCACATATTCCTTCTGGAATAAGTAAAACCAAACAAAACCAAAACCAACAAGAAAAAACAAACACAGCTTGCATTTAGTCTTTCAAAATTTAAATATTTTATATTACAGTGGGATTAAAACAGACCTTTTTTTGTGCTGAATTTCTGTTCAATTCTTTAGTGTTGAAACACAACCATAGAGCACACAGAATGACATTTTTATAGTTACTGAAATCACTGAGCACAAATCAGAAGCAAAATAAATTACAGTATTTCTTCTATGATCTTTTCAGCATGACATTTAAAAAATGTGATGCATATATGCAAGATATATCAGAAGCAGGGATGACATGTTAATGGTGCCAGGTCATCTTTTTTGTTTAACTATGCTCCAGGAAATACTTGTTTCTTATAACAGTCTTTGTTGAAAAGTAATCACCACCAGATGTTGTTAATATCAGATTAGCAACAACATTAATGGTAAAAATATGGATTGCTTTTTAATAAGGAAAATATTCTGATCATTTAGGAACAGTGATCACCTGGGGCTGATAGTAGTAGTCTGAGTTGTAGAAGTGCTGATCCTGCGTACTATTGCTTGCAAAGTCACTCTTCCAATCTAGACCCTTCAGAAATAACTAAAGCTGTGCCTGCATTGTGCTATTTGACAAAATTAGAGCAAGCCTGCTATGACTGCTGAGATAATGCATTTAACTATGAACTTAATAATTAAAAAATTCAGGTCAGAACCATTTGTCTAGTTCACTTCGGAAGAAGAATATTGCACTTTATCATACTGTGATCTGTGCTGGAATTTCTGTGTCCTTACCTGGTTCATCTGATAAGTTCAGTGCAGTCAAATCTGTAGTGTTTTTAGATTCATTCCCCCTCCCCTTTTCAGCAGAAATGCTTCCCTGCTCCATGAGAGTGCTATAAAGGGTATACCTTGAAAACACCGTAAATACCACCATACAGTCAAGTTAGATACCTAAGAAGAAACTATCCTCTCTGTATCTGAAATAAATGTAGCTTTTGTACTTTGAGGTCCCATGTTTTATGAACATTTTTAAAATTAGACAATCTCAAAGGCTGGTCACTTAATACTACTGGCTATTAAGTTGGGAGTAATTATTTTTAAATAGCCCAAACTGCAATACCACTTCAGGATATCCTAGTATTCTCATGTTCCATGATTAGGCAAATCATATTGCAAATATATAAGTTTCTAATCATGCAAATTTAAAATGCATAGGTCAACAGAAAGTTCAAAGTCAGTTATTTCCTTCTATTTTGATCTTACAGGAAAAAAAAAAAATAAAGGGGGATGGGGAAGATGAGTAGAGTAGCCATAGACTATAGAAGGTCTGTCCAGGGAATCCTGCAGGCTCTTTATAACTTATGAGATGGCAGAGATGATTTTGCTCATATATAGGTGCCCAAGATGCAGATTTTAATACCTTACTGAGCCACTGAGAGGAGGAAGAGTGAACTTGTGGGAGAAAGATTTGGCCAGGGACAGAGAAAGGGTCTAGACAGAACTCTTTTAATAAACATTATTAATGCAATAGCACTTGAAAGCCAGAAAGCAGCATGAACTACCTTGTGTCATACATTATAATTAAAAAACTTTCTGAAAAGAGAAAAATCCTACCTACAGGGGGTGGCAAAATAATAATAAAAAAAAAAAAACATGTACATTTCCTTTGGTTTACAAAGTCTTACAGAGGAAAAAAAAGGGAAAAAAATAGTAGTGACTTCAGATCATCTTTAATAATTGCTCTTACTACTTGAAACAGTGTTCAGTAATAGGTCTCTGTAAAAGCATTATCTCATTTTAAAATGAATTAATTTTGCTCAATTTTTCTGTCCTCTTTTCCTATGACAACAGCTGAAAAGACTCGGACTGTCTCCTTCACTTGCTAGAATCTCAGTTGAGCATTTCTTGACAGATTAATCATAGTCCTGCTGGGCACTGAAAGAGAGACATGGTTGCAGGAGAAAAGAAATCTGAGTGTGAATGAAATATTATCTTGAAAAGGATAGGGTAAATGAGTCAGGCAAAAGTTAAATATTTTTTCTAAGAATGTCAACAGCTGATACTCTGGAACAGTAGACGTGGGGCAAAGGTAGGAGAGGGGCAGAAGTATTTTCTTCTGTTTGAAGGATTATCGCAGGATGACCCGAGTGCCCAGTGTCTATCAGTACTCTTAAAACCAGGAAGTTGTAGCATCATTGTTCTGCTGTGTTACTAAAGCTGTCCCTCCCCACTTTTTTTTTTTTTAAAAAAAAAAAAAGTGATTAGGGGACTGGGAAAAGTAAAAGTACCTGGGCAGTTCACAAATGGAAGCAGTAAGAACTATCTCCTCACAACTGAGTCCATTTGACTGATGACTTTCAGCAGCCTGTAGTTTCAGTTATTAGAAGTTATCATTACCTTAAAGGAAGCTGTATTGGAAATAGAATGGGGGAGAAATGTGACAGCTCCAGTAATGCTTCCTGATACAATGAATTTTCTAACTAAATTTCTTGCCCAGTGTAAATGCAACAAGTCAGAGTTATACTGTAGAGATATTTTTTATTTTATTTTTAAATTTTTTTAAGTTATCAAGTTATCAGTTTTGAGGTAGCAGTTATTATACTGTCTAGATACCTCAGAGAGCCGAGCATCTGACCTTCAGGTCAGATTTCTGTATTTTAATTATTTTTAGTCCAAGCTGTGACATCACTAATATTACATAACCTGCTAGTAGTCTTGAGCCATAAGAACTACATGCTTACATTTATTATATGAAATGAACGACATGTTAGGTGAAATAAACTGTGACTTATGACTCCAGCATTCAGTAGTTCCAATCTGTTTAAGTATTCAGTGTTTCCCCAAGCCATTACCTCTATCTCCCCCTAAATGGTAAAAGAAAATCCTCTTGATTCATTTGTCAGATTAAAAAAAAAGTTTAAAAGTCAGACTTCTCAGAGGCTAAATTATTACATGCTGTTACATTAATTAAGGGATACACTTCAAATGCTTCTCCAGTTCTGGGTGACTTGGAAGCACAAAAAGCCCTTCAGGCAGCTTTTCCAACAGTTATCTCACTTTGTCACCATGCCAGTATCTCCTCTATCACAAAAATACTTCTTTTCCTCTCTGTAGTGGATTAAAAACTTCTCTGTTTAACAATAGTACAAGATCACTTAAACAGCCTAGCATGTCTTCCTACACCCCTCCCTCAGCCACAAAGACAGAAAATCTTCTGTTGCTATGGTTTTAGGAGGAAGGGGTAGAGATTTAGCTGATAATCATTTACTAACCAAAACAATGAGCACAGAGTTTGGGGTCTGAAGTCAACAGAAAAGAAAAAAAAAAAAAGCAAGTGCACTAATGTAGCTGACACTGGACTTTTTTTTTTGATTCGGGAGAGAGAAAAGGCAGTGCAAAATCAGTATGCAGTACCAACAACCAAGATGGAAAATAAAACACTTTACTTTAGACTTTCATTGTTTTCAAGTTTCCAGTGAGAATCTTGAAGATGTGCCTATTTTCTGTAACATTTTTATGACATGAAAAAGTCAGTTTTCCTTCATACTTACCTTCAAAAGTAATCAAACAACATGCTTTCTCACTATTTCAAGATTTTAAAAGGAAACTATGGATTTTGAACTATTACTTCAGAATAATTTATTTCTTTTCCATAGCATTTTCATATTCAGAACATTCAATAGCTGCATCTTCACTAGCCAAGAGGGCTCTCATTTGTGAATGTCTTCACTCAGAGGAATAGAGTCCTACCTATTTTTAGGCTGCTTTTTTTCCTTATATCTAAAGACAGAGAGGTCCTTCATGTATCCTGGGAAAATAATAATTTAGAAGTTTAGAAATTGTACAATATGCCTTTAAAGAAAAAAATACTCTCACAGCTTCACAAGAAGATTGTTTTATAAAACAAAATACTGAGCTATAAGACCTGAATGTTTTATCCTCAGTCATTTTAATAGAAAAGAGTTTAAAATCCCATTTGGTTAAAGATAAAACAAGCCTTTGCATACCACAGGCATTTTAGGACTGACATGAAAAAGAAGCCTACTGTTATTTACACTTTCCTATAAAGGCATACAGAAGATCTATCTTCTTTGCTTTCACATCAAGAAAAAAAAAAATGCAGTATAATTTCCTAACTAAGATCCCATCACAAAGGGAATTCTAGTCTTTGCAGTGACAACCAAGGTGTTCAGCATTTCTTAGGATGAGATTCTCTACCTCTTTTTTCCACCATTTACTTTATCATGATATTGGCTATGGAAAAGCAATAGGCAGAGACTTAATTCCATCAAACTGGAAGTAAACACCTGTTCTGAGACTCTGTTCCCTACAACTCCAAAAAGAGTCATTATTAATCACTACTTTTAGCAGTAAAGCCTAGAGCTAATTCAGAACTCTTTCACTCTAAGAGACTAAGCCAAACCTATGATTAGCAAGCAGAGCTAAAAATCTAGTTGCTTGTACACAGAAGGATAATCTCAAAGTCACTTAGGGCTAAACATCCCCCATACCTTCACACTCCTCATACTTTGGTCTTTCTCCAGTTACACTATAAGCTAAAGTTGCAAACAGGCAGGAGGCATAAATTTATCTGCCTCTGAAGGCAGAGTCTTATTAGCACACCAGGACCACTTAACTCTGTACATGGAGATATTCTTGACTACAGTTACATTGAGGGTAGGCTAACAAGCTGAACCTGCCAAAACCATCAGTGTGAATCAATTAACATCTGCCTCTAGATTTCCAGCACCTGCTATCAGGCTGGATTACTGGAGGAAGCCAGCTACACCCTCCCAGGGTACTCAGAAGTGTCAGAATACATTAGAGTTTTAAAGCTAGTTTCAGCAGTAGGTGCAGGTGGGGAAGTGGGTTGTGTAGCTCCTCCTGGAAAGTGCAATATTTTCTGTAATAAAATATGCCAGAAGAAAAAGGAGATAATTGATGTGTTGCTTTTCTCATCCAACAGCAGGATAAATAACACTACTGTTTTTACCTCTCTGTCCATAACTTTTTAGATGCTGTATGCAAGCTAAACCATCTTCTGAGGCTTTACAGAGCCAGTCAGAGGCAGTGGAATTCCTCTATTTTTTTTTTTGCATATGTATATATGTTAGCACAGGTGCTAAAATAAGAAAGTTTCTGTTCAGCTGTTATCAACCTGCTACTCAGTATCATAAAGCTGACTGTTTTGCCAGACTTGTTATCATTTAGAGCAGGATGAAATGGGAACATACACAAGGAAACAGGCATGTCAGACATGCAGTAGACTATCATGAAGATCAAGTGATCATTTGACAGATGCATATAAGAAAGTATAATAGATAATTTCCTTCTTTATTAATTTATTATTAAAATTGATTGTGCTTGTACAGTCTTCCTGTCTTCAAAGTTTGACCTTTATTTTCAAGTCTTTTTTTCTGCTCTTTTATGCCCAAGATTCATGTGGCTAATGTGAGACTACTGATCAGTCTAGGGTAATTCCACCCAGCTTTTCTTCTAGCTACCACTGAAGTCTGATAACCTGCTGCTCTGGGGAATTTCTGTAGTTTCTAACAGCCTGAAACTCAGACACAAGCTAAAATCACATCTGATATATTAGTTACAAATTCTGGGGCTTGACTCCAGGCACTACATTTGGTAAGATTGCTACTGATACATAGTGCAAGTGAAAATGTCTTAAAAATGTTTGGTATATTATGTAAGGTCAAATGCTGATGTAGAGGTAAATTAATTGGAAATATAAAAGCTTTTTATGATTTCCTGTGATATTCTTTGTCACTATCATCAGGAGACATAAATCCTTCTGCATTGATTCCCTCAGACAGGTATATTCCCTCAGACAAATAGTAAATATTCTCTTGTCATTTTATATATGTTTGCGTGTGTGCTTGCAATGTGAGACATATGAGAACAAGTAAAATTAATTCTATTTATTTAGGAGATTCATTCCTATCCTCATACTGTCTGGTCTCATAAACTTGTTCATGCTCCTCATGACAGACACAAACCTGACCTTCTCTTATAGTGGCAGGGACTTTGCCCCCCAGGTCCCCATATTGCAGTCCATTCACTTAGGAGATATGGGAAGAGAGATTGCCAGTAAAAAGTGAGACAAAAAATTTTTTTAGTACCTTGGCCTTCTCCTCATCAGTTGTTACCAGCTTGCCAGTTGTGTTCATCAGGATGGGTACACTTTCTCTGTCCTTCCTTTTCTTGTTGACATACCTTTAGAAGCCCTTCTTGTTATTCCTTGCATCCCTTGCCAAGTTCAGCTCCACATATACTCTTCCCAGGATACCTGGCTCTGCTTGCACTGCCTGTGCAAGGACTTGTAAGCTTATCTTTGGATCCAAGCATTTGATGTAATTAACAGATCATGTAGCAGAAACGTGATTGTTAATCATTTTTTAAGATTTATGTTTCAGTGAAGATCTTAAATGCTAGCAATTGCAGAGCTTGGTATATTTGTATTGAGGGCCAAGTTCTACAATCACTGCCACTCTTCCCAACAAAACAGAAAGGTTTTCTGCAGTGGAACAAACAGCGTTCCCTCAGTGCAGAGAAAGGCTGTTAGGTTGCGCAGCCATAACAGGGTAGTCTTCCTTCGTATAAAAATCAGCTGAGGTCAAGAGGGAAAAAAATAGCTATTAACAAGATCATTGGAGCTTCTTGTTTTTGTGCCAAGTAGATGTAATTTTTGTGTGTGTGTCTAAGATTTGCTTGTTACTAGTGTGTTTGCTGCACTCCCTCCTTGTAGGCATTGCATTCCCCTATACAACCCTTGATTGCTTAGACAAAGAATTCACTCTTGGCCTGAAAATGTTTGCATCTTTGATATCAAGCCATCCAAGAAAACTAATGCCTAACTGAATCAATTGCTCAGCTGCAAAATGAAGAGCATACTAGATTAGAATAGAAAATAAGAGTAGAGGTGACTTTAGAGCCATGATTTTTTTCCCCCTACTTTTGCCAGTTGAAAAACTATAATTTCCCTTTATGATCTCAGATGGCAAAGAATGATTTATGGTCTATTTTTAAGAAGTGTATTTATAGTTGTGCTCATGAAAGGTGTCATGCTGACAACTGGCTAGGCTCCACTATTCTATTAAAATACAGTTAGAACAGAGGCAATGGTGAAAGCCTTTTTTTTTTCTTTCCTTTTACACCTGCTTCCCCACTCTCTGCTCTAATACCTGTTCAGTGGTGCACAATGCCTTCTCATTCCTGGCTAGACAGATATTTAATAAGAGTCAAATGATTTTTAGGAAGAGACTATCATCGTAATGCTGATGACACTGCAAGCTTTCTCCACATACATGTTAATGTTTTATCATATAACCATATCATCAACAGGGTAGAGGCAATGGTCTCTCTTGGAGGAAAGCTGAAAGTTTATCTCTATTTCAGGAAGAAATAGTTAAATTCTGCAGTATTTACTACTGGATAAAAATTCCTGTTTTCAAAAAATTTCTAATAGCCAGTATGTTCCAAATTAGTAGTTAAAAATAGGAATTCACTATAAAAATGTGTCAAAGCCTATAGAGGTACACATTTGGCCCTCATTATTAAGATGAAACACAACTTCTTTCCATCATTTTGATATTCAGGGATTAAATTTTCTCATGTTACACAGCACTTAGAAGAAAAAGAAAAAAACCTGTAAATTACAAGAGTGATTAGAACAAGTGTTTTCTACTCCTTTTTGTAGTTGTGCTATTGCACATGAGTGTAAACTCTATCTGAATACTTGGTAGTGTTGATATAAAAGGGAACAAACTAGACTCAAATAAATTCCTCCCACAGTTTTGAAGTTATGTGTACCAATATGTTTCTGCTGGTTCAACCACAGGAAATTCTAGTATTTTCCTTTCTTTAAGCTAAATTTAGAAATGTCGGGAATAAACCAGACAGCCTAATTTGGCATTGCTATACCACTGGCAAAAAAAATATAAAAAACTTTTGAAAATATGTAAAACTAAAATCAGATGGGTTTAGAGAAAGGAGGAAGTATTTTCACAGCTTTACAGTTAGATTTTAGTTGAGTGTGCTTAAAGCTAAACTCCTGCAAGGTTCATATGCTGAATCTGACTTTCAAAGTAGGGCCAATAGGATGCTATTTATGATTACTTGACTTCAGCCATGTGAAACACATAGAAATTGGCACAGTTTTCAGAAGAATGAATTCATGTCAGAAATCTTATAAATAATTAACATTGATATGACTCATGAATGTCATGAGTCATATCACTTCTGTGTGAAAGTTTGAAGGTGTGAAAAGCAGAAATATCCTACATGTCAGTTAGAAAGTGTCCATCTCATCCAATTATCCAATTTTCCCCAAGCAGACTCTTTACTGAGTTTCCCTCTCAAAAAAACCACCAATGTGATAGAATTTAGGTGATTTCCCCAACCAGATCTTTACTGAGTTTTCTCCTTCTCCAAAAAAAAATCCAACAACATTATAAAATGTAGATGATATAGGAAAAAAAAATAACCTACAAATTGATTCTTAGAATATATATTTTTTTAAATATCAAACCTACAGTATTGGTTGCATGGTACAAGCTACTGTAGAAAAAAACTGTAGAAAGTCTTGTGGTCTGCCTGGCTTTTGACTGTCACCCAAAAGACAATGCAACATTAGGAAAGGACTAATATATACAGCTGCCAGAACCAGCTATTATTAAATCTGTGAGTTACAGCTGACTCCCACTACCACTTGTGCTATAAAGGATAAAAGGCTTATGCTGCATTAGGCGTAGGGAAAGAATCATATGGAATACTCTATGTTTCTCTGGATTTAACAGAAAAAAAAATCAGCATCAGATATGACACCCTGCAGCTTATAGAAGGAATAATGGGGTATCTACATTTTAGGGGTTTTGGTCATTATAGTTAATTCTTTGTCCTATCTGCAATATGCTATAGAATGTGGTGAACAAAGTCACCCAACCAAACAATTCTATTATTATACAAGCATATTGTCACTACAGTACCACTTGAAATTAAAAGTCTCACATGAAGACATGAGGGCAAAAGCAATAATAGCAAAAAATGCTGAAAAAGAAATGTGCAGTCTGGTAGCTCTCAGCCCTTTGCTAAAGTTATATTTTCTGATTATAGATTCAGGAAATGATCCTCTTGGTCAATTCAGAATTAATACCTGCTTTTTTTCAGAATTTATTCTTTGTCAATGTAAAAATTAAGTACATCTTGCTTATACGGTACTTCATGATACTAGAAGATTGAAAAATATTCAGCCTGTGTTTTGTCAGAACTCAGGTATTAAAAATTCAACAGGATTTATACTTTACTAAAGACCATAGCAAACACTGAGATAACATTTCAGTATCTGAAACAAAATAATATATTAACTTCCATCTATATGGCAATAACATTTTTAGGATCTTTCAGATACATAGTCTTATGTTTTGCACTCAAGTGGGAATACTTCTGCTGCAAACGGAGGGCCTGACTCACACCAAGTAATTAATAACTCTGTGATTTTTCAGTCATCAGTATGTATTGCCCTGTCAGATGTTCAAAAGACCATTCAAAAATGGCAACTATCCAATCAGTGACACTGCTGATAAATACTGCAGTCAAATTCTCTTCCTTATTTAACCTTTCAAGAAGGTTTCATGTAAATAAACTGTTTGAATAACTGAAAAATAATTCTCTGGACTGTCGTGTTTGCCTTTTATCCATTTTCATTATGTCCTTTATGCATGAGACACCTGTGTTCAAACTTACAATTAACACCAAAATTTAAAAGATCACAAATGAAGGGAAAAGGGATAGCCTGGAAAAATAATATGATGGTAGGTCATGGTCAGTAAAAATAATGATAATGCCAGTAATTGTATGGCTGTTTTATTCAAAAAAGGAACATAGCTGATATGCAATCAAGTAGGTCAGCCATCTGTATGAAACTTATATTACATCAGTTCTCACTTCAAGTTCCTAATGAGACTGTTAGTAGAACAAACACCATATTTGCTTAAAATATTTATTTTTTTTAACCTTCTGAAGATATAATTATGGAGTAGACTATTCTAAGTGTTCAGTAATGTGATGCATGATATATTTACAGTTCCACTTAAATTTCTATCAAGATATGTGACTTGAAAAGGGCAAGTTTTTAAAAGAAGAAAACAAATATAATGGAAGTTCAGTTATCTACTGTGGAACAATGCTTAGAGATAGATCAGAAAAACTATTACATTAACAGATGTTTCCGACATTCAAACAAAGGCTAATGATCACAAGTGCCTTTCTTTAGGCAAATATGAAAAACAAAGGTACAATTATGTTTTATATGGCTAAAAGTATAGAAAGTGTTCTGACTTTGGCTGATATCTCACAACCATTGAGGATACTGGACAGTACATAACAGGAAGAACTCTCAGTACTACATTTAAAAACTGTAATATCTACAGCATCTCATTTATTTGGAAAAAAAAAATCAGATTATTCACAACAGAAGCAAAATCACTAAATTATCTTCCTCAATAAAATAAAAGATATCTTGCAGTCCTCAGTGGTAAAACATCCTCTATTAATGATAATACTTATGGTTATTTAGCTCTCTAAAGCAAAAAAAAAAATAGTGTAGCTGTTGTCAAATTAGTTAACATCACACAAAGGCCCTGTGGTACAATGGAAATTATTTGTTTTGCAAAGTAAAGAATTAAAATAAGTATGAGAAGAAGTAATATTTAAGGACCGCAATGAAAATTTAAATTACTATTCTGATAAGGCATTCTAAAAGTGCAGTGCATTTTAGGGTTCAGATTTTCATACTCTGAATGAGAAATCAAATATTGATGAACTTGGAAAACAAAGGACTTCTGCATGACACATGATATATAGATTTAAAACAACAGAGACTGATTACAGAGCTGATAGGATGGGTTTTTTTGTTGGATGGTGGTTGTTTTTTTGTTTTGTTTTATTTTGTGGTTTTGTTGTTGTTGTTTTATAAAGAGCTGCAGTTCTGCAATGATAAAAGAAATATGGACATAAGCAATGCCGTAGGGCAGACCAATTGCCCATCATCACACACAAGCTCTCTCTGACAGTGGGAGGAGAAGAGCTTAATTCAATAGATCCCAGGAACCTGTCCAGTACAGTTAGGGATGTTAAGGATATTAGCCAGCATATCCCCACCAAGCCATAGTTTCTACATGTGTTACTGTGAAGCTACTGACTATGAACGTGTCTCATCCCTTTCTGACCCTGCTGCTACAGCCCCCTCCACAGCCTCCTGTACCAGCAAGTCCTGAGAGTTCATGACATGGTACTTTCTTCTGTGAAAGACAACTGCTTTAATATGGTTGTAATATCCCTACAACACAGGAGTCTAGTCTATTAGTCAAGTCCTTTTCTTCAGAGACATTGGGCAAACACAGCATTCCAAAGGAAAATCTCTTTTATTGTTTCCTGGAAGAAAAAAAAAAAAAAAAAAAAAAAAAAAAGCTGGGGAATTTCTAAGAAGGATCAGACGTATACGTGCTTAAACATATGACACTGGAATACAGCTCCTGCTTTTACAGGGTACATTTTTCTTCGTATGTGGTCTTTGTTATTTGCAACAGAGGGATATTGCTGATAATGATAAAACCTTAGCAAACATCAACAAATCTAAGGTCATGGACAGTAGAGGAAATGGCTGTGCTAATTCTCACCTCAGCTGGTACATGTCCCTGTTTGTAGGGAGCCATACAGAAATGTTAGTTTGTGTCCTAGGGCAGAATAACTACATTATCACAGTGATATGCATGTACTAAATAGGTCCACCTCTCTACAGGACTTATTTTGAGTTCAGCACTATTATACTTAACACCATTGTTCTCCTTTTTGTTGCAGAACTAGCTTGGCTGCTGCTATAAAAAGCTCATCCAACCTCTTACCAACTCATGTATAGGTACAGCCCTCTCAGTTTTGGAATGAGCCAAAGATTTCACCCAGGATGACAAAGAAGCACAGATCTGTGCACTGTGTTTACATTGGTACTCTGACTATCAGCAAATAAGTATATACAGAGGATTTGAATCAAGTTTGTACGGAACATCAAATACTGAACTATTCATTACAAGAAATGATTATTCAACTGTTGCCAAGTCATCTGAATGTTAATGACACTCATAGCTGCATACGTGTATAAAATGCTTACATAAAATCACCTAACTGTTAATGATCTGATAATACACAAGTACAAATACTGCTCTGAAATAATTTCTTATAGTACAGATAGGATTTACAAATTTCCTGACATGGAAATTACAACGTTTCTTTGTATTTTTTCCAGTTATTTCAGAGTTCTTTTATTCTATCTCTCTCTTACTGCCTCATTTTTTTTCCCCAGAAATTTCCTAATATTTTTGTCTTTTTACATTCCTTTTCCCTTCTCTGTCCTGTTTTTTTGGTTTGACTTGGTTTGTTTTTTCCAGCATATATTTTATCCAAGGCCATTTAATTTTCCTTTTATTGCTCTCTGCCATTCCCAGCCCACTCCCTATCTATTAATGGACAGGTAATAAACAGTCACAGAGATGGGTTGGAATGGTAAAGAAGCAGCAAAGAACAGAGCATGTGGAACAGGCATTCAGAAAGAGAGACAGAATCACAGAATGGTAAAGGTTGGAAGGGACCTTGAAAGATCATCTAGTCCAACCCCCCTGCCAGAGCAGGACCACCTAGAGCAGGTCACACAGGTGGGTTTTAAATGTCTCCAGAGAAGGAAATTTCACAACCCCTCTGGGCAGCCTGTTCCACTGCTTTCCCTCACATAAAAATTTTTTTCCTTAAATTTCCTTGGAAACGTCTATGGTCCAGTTTGCAGCCCTTGCCCCTTGCCCTATTATAGGACATCGCTGAGAAGAGCATGGCTCCATCCTCCTTACACTCACCCTTTCCATATTTATAAATGTTAATGAGGTCACCCCTCAGTCTCCTCTTCTCCAAGATAAAGAGACCCAGCTCCCTCAGCCTTTCATCATAAGAGAGATGCTCCACTCTCTTAATCATCTTTGTGGCTCTGTGCTGGACTCTTTCAAGCAATTCCGTGTCTTTCTTGAACTGAGGGGCCCAGAAAGAAGTAAGTTTATGTTTCTTGGAGTACTCAGAGGGACTGTGACCCACACATTTAATGGGAAATTTCTGTCCTCTCCGCGGTCACATGCTGTTCTGAAATATGTCTGTCTGTCTTGCATTTAAGTCAGAAATTTCCACATTTAGGGTAACAGTGTTGATCAAAATATAGTTGAATGTCTCAGTGAAAGTGTCAAGTTTTGTTGAGCTTTCCACAATGAAAACTGTTAAGTCAAAAATTCCTCAGCAGCTTGACTGCAAAAGTACAAGTTGTTACGCTTCTTGTTTGATAAAGAATGTAGCAAATTATTTAGGAGAAGCGATGGAGTACAAAGAGGTTAATGACAGTCTTGCTTTTGAAGATGAACCATGGATTATTTGATTTAGTTCAGATACTGTTGGTCATGGTCCAATGGTAATTCATTTATAAAGACAGTTATCATCAGCTTTAAGCATGAGAAGATCAGGAAACAGCTTCTTTAAATTAAAACTTGGAAGCATTGCATTAAGATTAAATTATTGTTTAAAAGGCATCATAAACTTAATAAAAGTATGACAGGAGACACTGTAATTTATGTAAATGCAGAGTATTGCAAGCAAAGGCTATGGTGTGCGTTTTGATGCTTTCATTTTTTTTTTGCATTCTGCATTGTCACAGAATCAATTTTTACATCATATTGGTCGAGAAGCCTAATCAAAGAAGGGAGAAAAAGACAGGTTAACAAGAGAAAGAAAACAACCTCAGACAAACCCCAGCTTTGTGCTATACTCAGTCTGAGTAGGTGAGCACGTGGAATGCAGATGTCTGTATTCAGACTACTACTCACAGTTGGTTTTCCATGTATGTTTCAATTTTATTGTATCATGGTAAAATAAAAAGGAAGAGAGATAAAATAGGGGAAAAAAATAAAAATGACAGAATCCATAAGAGACTGTGTCAAAGGCAAATATGACAATTTTCTGAAATTCATGATGATGAAATCTCATGTACCCAGTGAAGGAAGAAAAGAAATATAGTGAAAAATAATCTCCCATGTTCTGTAATATTTTAATCTCTTTTTCTGTGTTTTATTTACCTTGTCATCCATTGCCTTATTGAAGAAATACTTCCTGTTCCAAATAACTCATTCCCACTGGAGGGTTTCTCATGATGAGCTATCACCCAGTGCTGCATGCCACAGCCCTGCCAGCACTCCTAGTAATATTTTGTTTATGGCAGAGTAGTCCTTGGGAAGAAGGACACATGCTGTTTTGAGCATGGTTCCTGATAAGTTATTTCGACAACTGGTCCCTGCTCCTCATGGTGAGGGGGAAACCATTTACAGACAGGAGAAAAATGTCCAAGGAGCCAGGCTCCTCATCCTCAGCTGCTGCTTTTAAGCCTCTGTATAAACTCTAGCCACACTGTTGTGCAACTGACATGTTCATGAAGTAAGACACAAATTTGACAGAAATACTAATGTTTCTCTGATTCTCTAATTCAAGTGTACATGCTAATGATTACACTGGAAATTCAGCATTCTCTGCTTTAGAAATTAAATAGCAGTCTTTCACTTGGAGCTATGTAACTTGATTTACAGTTCTAATCGCAATAAGCCATCAGGTGTGTAGTCTTGGGGAATGACAGAAAGGATGTCATTGTGCTGTGAAGGCCAGCAGCTCCCCATGGGATGGGGGCTCCCCATGGGAGCAGCAGGGCAAGACTGGCAGACAGGGCCTGTCCCAGTGCCCCAGCCAGGGCGGCC